>JAEANM010002250.1:0-25033 GCA_017656035.1 Myanophis thanlyinensis
TCAGCATATTTAATGATTTTATATTGGGTTTTAAATTGTTTTTGTGTATTTTGTATTTTATATCTGTATTTTATCTGTGAACCGCCCCGAGTCCCTAGGGAGAGGGGGCGGTATATAAATTTAATAAATAATAATAAATAATAATAAATGCCTTTAAACTATAGCCATGTTACAAAATCCACAACGCAGAAAAATACAGTGTGTTGTATATTGATAATGCAATGGTATTTTCTGCTTGAAATCAAGGATATTGGTTCTGAGATTACTGCTACAGGTAGTCCTCAACTTACAACAGTTCATTTAGTGACCATTCAGAGTTATAACAGCACTGAATAAGTGACTTATGATCATTTTTCACACTTGTGATCTTTATAACATCCCCATTAGTTACATTATCAAATTTCAGAGGTTTGGCAACTGACTCGCATTTATGATGGTTGCAGTGTTCTGGGATCATGTGATCACATTTTGTGACCTTCTGACAAGCAAAGTCAATGGGGAATCACTACAACTAAACAACCATGTTACTAATTTAAGAACTGCAGTGACTGTGTCAACTGTGGCAACAAAGGTCATAATTCCAAATTCACTTAACAAATGTCTCACTTAGGAACAGAAATTCTGGGCTCAATTGTGGTTGTAAGTTGAGGACTACTTGTACATTGTTCTTAATTTGAGAAGAAATAGAAAACTGATGGATCTAGGAAAGATAGTAAAACAAGGGGTCCCAGATCTGGGTTACAAATATCTAGATGATTATTATGCGGCAGCCGAGTTTCCTACTAGTTATCTGGATTGTTTCAGATCTGATTGGTAGTCCTGGTAAAACAAGAACCCATATTTCTTTTCTCATTACTTTAACATGCTTAATATGGAATGCAGGCACCTTACACCAAACATACTAGATGCACAATGTACAGTAAAAAAATAATTACCGTACGTGCCTAGCCCAACCACTGGATGGAGCAAGGTACCTATGAAATGTCTGATATATTTCACCTATGCAAGTGACATGTCAAATGACTTGTTTTTGAGATTTAATCAATTCTTTATTAAAAGTATTTCTACATAATTTTCATTTTTTTAAATTTTTTGAAGCACATTAAAGAATTCTAAAACAATTTCAGTTTTTTTCTAGACAAAGAACATTTCCAATATTCAATGTAGATTTCTTTAAAAAGGATTTTTTAAAGATTAGAAATATACACCCCATATATATTCATCAATGAGCTCACCTCAAAATGAGCAGACCCTTGAATTTTGAAACAAAATACTATGAAAAATGCAGATAAGCCAACCCTTGACCTTTTTGTATGTTTTAATTTTGACAATTGGTTCTCCTGCCAGGTAGCACATTTTAAAAAGTACTATTATTGTATATACTTGTGGATAAACCGTATGCAAATAAGACAAACAAATATTTTGGTACCTATAATTCTTAAGTGATAATTATATCACCTAAAATAAATGTACTTCCAAACTACACATTTTTTAAAAAATGCTCTTGCGCAGTTTCTATTTATAATAGTAAAAATTAAATTAAAAATCTTCATTAAAAGGCAACTGTTTGGAAGATACATATTTGGAAAAGGTAAATACAGTAGGGCAGATTTTAAAGGATCTTTCCAAAGATCCTTTACCTAAAGGGCAAGTCACTTCACAAAAATATACTACCATCAAGAACATTTATGATGCCTTGGTGCAATAATAATGTAATCTAACAGATCCCAGGAATGGCACCAGAATGTTCTATCCAGAAGACTGCAGTGCTAGGAATAGCTAAGATGCTGTGCAGAACCTTCAAGCTCGCAGGCTTCTGGTAGAAGAGCCACGATTGAGGAATATACTGTATATATATACCCATATATACACACACAGGTGTGAACAAGAGGGAGGGAAGTAGAACAGTGAGGTTACAGGGAGCTGAGATCAAGAAGGTACAGGAGTTTAAGTATTTGGGGTCAACAGTCCAGTGTGATTGGAGTGTGCAAAAGAGGTGAGGAGGCGAGTGCAGGAGGGTTGGAATGGGAGGAGAAAGGTGTCAGGAATGTTGTGTGACATAAGAGTGTCAGCAAGAATCAAAGGAAAGGTGTACAAGACAGTAGTGAGACCAGCTATGCTGTAGCAGTGAGGAAAAGACAAGAGGCAAAGTTGGAGGTAGCAGAGATGAGGATGTTGAGGTTCTCTTTAGGAGTGACCAGGATGGACAGGATTAGGAATGAGCACATCAGAGGGACAGCTCAGGTCGGCTGTTTTGGGGACAAGGTCAGAGAGGCCAGATTGAAATGGTTTGGACATGTGCAGAGGAGGGAGAGTGGCTATATTGGAAGAAGGATGTTGGAGATGGAGCTGCCAGGGAAGAGGTCAAGAGGAAGGCCAAAGAGGAGATATATGGATGTAAGAGGAATGAAGGTGATTGGGATGGGAGTGGAGGATGCTGAGGATAGAGTTGGGTGGAGGCAGTTGATTCACTGTGGCGACCTCTAACGGGAACAGCCGAAAGAAGAAGATACACACCACAGTGATGAGAAGGAATTGTTTGAAATACATATACCGTATTTATCGGTGTATAACATGCACTGGCGTAGAACACGCACCTTAATTTTAAGAGAGAAATTTCAGGAAAAAAACTACTGTATTTATCGGTGTATAACGCGCACATGCGATTTCCACATTCTTTTCAAGAAAAAAGTGCGCGTTATACACCAATAAATATGGTATTTATTCAATCTGTACCGTCACTCATCTCACCAAGTGATTCTGGGCAGTAAACAAAATTTAAAAAGAACAATTATGACAATAAAATAATTAAAATGCAGAGCAGCTGAGAATAAATCATGTATCTTAATTGCTAAATGAGAAACAGGTCTCTGCACATACTCGGGTTCTCAGTTCTTGACCCAGAACTCCAGGTCTTTAAGGACTTATGAAATGCCAGCAGGGTCAGGGCCATCCTGATCGCCAGAGGAAAAAGGGGAAATTTATATTTGTTTTTTTAATCCAGATTTTTATATCAGTCTATTTAAGTAGAATATGAAATGAAAGCTTATTATTTTATAACTTTATAGGAATCCGAGCAAGCAAAGTAAAATAGTTTTAAGCTAGGATGGGAGTGAATGGGCTTATTTTCTGCATATGTGATGTTACATGTGAGAAGCTGAATTAACTAAAACCCATTTCTTTGCAAAATCCTTTACTGTCACTACATTTTTAATTTTCTCATTTAATTGTCTCCAGTTGACAATCATGTAAAATGTTTGTCCCTGGAGACCTTTAGTCTGATTTCTTTCTTCTTTTCCTCCATTTTTTGGGAATTTATAAAAGTTAAAATGTACGTGATAAACTTATAAAAAGTTTTATACAATATATTGTACCTGGAAGTTCATAATATAAATAGCCTATGACTATAATATATGCAATATATGGGGTGTGTGTCTGTGTGTCTACAAACACATACCGTATGAATTTTGATGGGCTTCTGCGGAAGTAGTCCAACTATTTGAAATTCCAAGCAGCAATTCCTATCATTTGCTTTTTAAACTCTATTTTAACTTTGAAATACAAAATTGTCTTGGTATGTAGGCTGGAGTGGGCTGTTGTAAAAATACTGCAGAGGAAAGCAATGGTAAACCACATTCACTCTGTTGCCAAGAAAACCACATGGATATGTCCACAAAATTACATGACATTTTGTCAGGAAGAAATTCAGGGTGTGTATTCTATTTTTTTTCTAATTTGAAGGAATTCTCATTGCATTCAAGGGCATAAGGATCTCGCCTCAGAGAAAGACAGAGATCATCACAACGTAGGGACATACACACATATGCCTGAGCAAAAGCGAAAGAGAAAGCAGCAATCTGCTTTCTGTCTTTTCTCAAGCAACTGCTTATTCATTAATATTAACAGTGTCATAAAAGCAGGATGAGAGAAAGCTGCAGCTGCCATGAAGCACCAGTCATATCCTGCAAGAAACTTCCTTGTGTTCACCGATGAGACATCTGGTACAGATGGATGGCTTTATACCTCACTGAAAACTGTGGATAAGACCTGCACAGAACAAAATACTGCTCTCTTCACCTCAAACATTAAGTGACAAGGATACGTGGCTGTGATAGCATGAAGAGTATAATATAAATCTGTGGTCCAACAGGACTCAAGAATTGGTAGATTAAAAAATAGCAATCAAAACTGTCAAGTATTGATGTAAAAATGAGTCTAAAGTATCCAATATGTTTGAGCTATATATTGTTCTTTATCAGGCAATCCTCCTTACCATTAATATCAAAGCTTGAAATTTAGAGTTCCCCTCGTAATGGTTTTTAGAAATGTTTAATGATACACATTCCCGTTCACTGTTTTTATAGCAGGCTTGATATTTACAGAACTGGATGTTATCTATTCAGTCGAGTACAGTCCTTGGAGATTCTATGGGCCAGGTCTTTCCACATCTTCCAAAATAATGCAAGATCAGAGGATGTGGAGAGACCTGGCCCTCAACTGATACTCATTTTCTTATGTCAAGCTCTAGCTAACTGGAATTGGCCCAGCTTGAAATAAAATCTTACTACTGGATTTCTCATGGACATATTTAGATTTCTGAAAAAGTATTATGATCAACATCAAAAGTGGACTGGTTTACATAAAGATAAGTGGGATGAGTCCTAGAAAAAGCAGTGTCTACAGTGCTATCTACAAATATTAAATTCCTATTAATTAGACAAAACTAATTTATTTCAATTAGTTTAGACCAGGGTGTCAAACTCAATTTCAGTGAGGGCCATAACAAGGTTGTGTTTGACCTCGGGGGAGGGGGGGTAGACGTGGCCAGCTTGACATCAATACTGTCGGGGGTACCTGTGATAGCCCAAGCACTCTGCCAATGAAAACGGGCTCCTGAGCTCCGTTTTCGACTGCCACAGCCTCCTGCAACCTTCTGCCAGTGAAAATGAGGCTTGGGAGCCTGTTTTTTTTGGTAGAAGCACCACTGCTCGGTCCTTCGCTGTTTTCAGGGCAGCCCCGTGAGCCAGATCTAAGTAACATCCCCCGGCCAGATCTGGCCCTGGGCCTTGAGTTTGACATCCCTAGACCCACACAGATATTATTTTTCCCATCATTTTCAAAAACTGACTTATTTCTCTCCATAAATATGGGAAGTACATGTTTATAAAACAAGGAACTAGAAAAGATACTGTTTCATAGCAACTCAACAAGAAAATATCAACCTTAAAGAGAATTTCAGTGATGGCATAAAAATCAGGAAAGTAAATCACAGGAAGACCAATTGTAAGGGAGGATGGTCTGAACAAGATTTGCACTATGAAACCAGGAATGTTTTTGGGGTGGTGGACAAGAGAGAACTAGAAAGACTCTAGGCTTAAAGAGAGAAAGTTAATCTTTCCCAGCCTCATTTCCAGATCAACATTCTCATTCCCCCACACTTGTAACTATTGCTGTAAATGGGCTATTAGTATAAACAATGTCTTTACTGCTTGTAACTTCTGTTTATAATCTGATTATAAATTTACAGTTCAATAAAGTAAATACAGCTTGACATGACTTTAAATAAAACATGATTGGCCACAACACTTGCTTTAGTTCTAGTGGGAAGTGGTAGATACTGAACATACAATTCTTAAAAAAACAGTGACAATTCTCTGGTTTCTTCCAGATGGTCTTTTAGCATAAATTAATCTTGTTTATTATGGGACTTTCATGGAAAATTCAGACTTGTTCTCAACCTTCTCATATCAGACTTTATCGCTATTTTTCCTATTTTTTTTGAATGTTTCTGACTAAAAGAAATAAATCAAATCAGAAGTGCTGATTTTGAAATATATTATCTGTTTGGTAGGCTTATGCTCCCCAAACATCAGAGAAGAGCCTAGTTTCAGTGAGAAGTCAATTATCTATTGTTAAATATATTTATATTTCCAGGTTCAGGCCTCTGAACAAGAATGTCAAAGAAATTAGTAAACAGTATCAAGAGTCATTTGGCCTCTTACATACACACATAATAGAAGCAATGCAGGATCTTTTTTTTCTATAAGGTCTCACAACAGAAAGCTTTGTGGTTTTAACACATAGATGCAACATCATCAGCATATTTCTTAATTTGTTTCTCTTTTTTATGTTATATTTTATGTAGACTGCTGTGACCTTCCTGTATCTGGGTGTATGAACATTCCAAGCTTCCTTTCTAATTGTGTATTGATATTTATCAGCATCCACCCTTAAAGTGCACATTTTTTAAAGGATGTTCAAAAATCATCTATGCCATTAAATCCTCTTGTAAATTGGGAAATACTGACTCAGCTACACATTCAAATCCTAGCAAAGTAATATAAACATGTCCCTTAATTAATCTACCAATAAATAAAAAAAATGGTCATTTATTAACCAACGTTCTGGGTTTCCCCCCTCAGATTTTGTGAGACACATTGAGAATATTTATTTGTTCTAAGGAACAATTGTAGCACAAGCTTAGTGAAGATGAATCCAGCTGCTTTCCCAGAACTGCTGTGATTAAAATGCAGCCAATTTATTTGGAACCGGAACTGAGATTGTTTGCAAAGCAAATACTTGCAGTTCCTGTTTCTGAAAAATTCTTCTAGCAGATATTAGCTTCAAAATCATGTAATTATGGAATTTCCCATGCCTCATAGCTGATGTTCATGAAGCTATATCACAGCATTATTTTTCTGTTTCGTTTATTATGTGTTACATGAGAAAGAAACAAAACAAAAATTAAATACATTCAAACCTCATTAGTGTCAACAAAATTGAGCAATACCTTGGAATAGAAAGTAAAAAAAGTCAGACAATTATTTACATCCCAGAAACGGTGTGCATTTATATAGTCTACCCTACTGTGTCGACTTACTTGTACCGTAAGACTGCCAGATGAAGCTCTGGTTGCAATTTCATCATTCCTATTGGCTAACTGTCTAGCCATACACTACAGCTAGTCCTTGACTTACAACCATAATTGAGCCCAAAATTTATGTTGCTAAGTGAGACATTTGTTAAGTGAGTTTTCCCCCATTTTACGACTTTTCTTGTCACATTTGCTAACTGAATCACTGCAGTTGTTAGTCACACCGTTGTTAAGTAAATCTGGCTTCCCCATTGACTTTGCTTGTCTGAAGGTTGCATGACCCCAGGACACTGCAACTGTCATAAATGTGAGTCTGTTATCAAGCATCCAAATATAAATCACCTGACCAGGGGGATGCTTCAATCGTCTTAAGTGTGAAGAATGGTCATAAGTCCCTTTTTTCAGCACTGTTGTAACTTCAAACAGTCTCTAAATGAATTGTTGTAAGTTGAAGATTATCTGTACAGAAGGCTGAATCTGTAAAATTCCTTTGTTAGAGAACTCTGCAAGGCTCCCTTGTAGATCACTCGGGACACTGCGAGTTTAAGACAGTTTTTGGTCTCAGAGGTGTAATGCTTATGCAAAGCATAATCTTTAGTGTGCAAAGACCACTTTTACGGAATATAAAATCTAGCTCATTTTAGGCATGTTTTAAAATAATCACTCAAGACTGTGTTTCATATTTTGGTTGCAATAGATAGCTGTGCCCCGCCCATTCCCCTTGACCACTGATTGTCTCTAACCTAGTTGACTGCTGGCTTCAAGGATACCGAATATGAATATTAATTGGCTTGACATTTAACATTTCTCCAGTTACACATTAAAACTTACATTCCACGGTTTTTTTTGACGTGCAGCAATTTTGTTAGAACAAATTTCTATTGTCTCCCAATCCCACAAATCTATTACTGTGTGTGCCAACTGCTCTTTTTACCATAAATGTATGTCATTCATACCATATGTGAAGTACATTTTATGATATACATAACAATAAAATAGACATAGGTGTAGACACACACACTATTATTCAATGTATACTACTGAACAAGCCTACATTCAGACTTCGATGAGACTGAAGATGGATGGTAATACTGTAAAAACAAATCTCAAAACGTAAAATATGCGTAAAATATGGTTTTTGTTTTGCTATAAAGTTTGATCTACCAATAAATATTGCTTCAGTGCCAATGAAAATTACCATTTCTTTTTGTAGCTGTCAGTAAAATTTATTTCCAAAATAGCTATACTTGTGAGGACTGCACAATGGCTCTATTTAGCTAAAGTCTGAATAATGTAGGACATTCTATATTTGAACTTTCAAAGCATTTTTGTAAAATCCACATACAAATTCAGAGTCATTTCAATAAAACTGGTTAATAGTTTTAAGGCAAGCAATACCCTCCCACCTCAATTTCTCTAAAATGCATAATTAACGGGTATCTTTGCCACAAGAAGCACAAAAATGGTTTGATAACAGAACTATTATTAGTCACAATAAATAAATGGCATCTACAAGGTCAGACGCAGAATATCATAGAATATACACACATAGGTACATATTTCAATGGATAGTTAGGACTGAAGAAAAAACAATTGCAACCAGCCTGCCTTCCATTGAGGACCTGTATATTGCACGAGTCAGAAAGAGGGCTGAGAAAATATCTACGAACCCCTCACATCCTGGACATAAACTGTTTCAACTTCTCCTCTCAGGAAATTGTTATACGGCAATGCCATTGCATGCTAAAACTAGATACATACATACATACATATATATATATATTTTCCCCTGTGCTATCACTCTGCTGAACACCTGATTCCCACAGCAGTATCTCAGGTCTAAAGATGTATAGCCCATGTAGTAGGCTATATTGCTATTATCCTTCTCATCTTTCTCATGTTCTCATCTTCCCTACTATCTTCTCTTATTGGTATCTTATGATTTATCACTAGTTGTTTGTATTTTATGATTAATGATTGTAACTATGATTTATGACCTATGATCTATCACTTTGTTGTTTGCATATATACTGAGAGCTTATGCACAGGAGATAAATTCCTTGTATGTCCAATCACACTTGGCCAATAAATAATTCCAATTCTATAATAAGTGCTGGAGATTACGTCAGTTGTTTTCATGCCCAGTTGATGAATATTATGGACAAGGGTGCTACTATCAGTCTGATCCAGTAAGTCATTTATTAATACGTTGAAGAAGTTCTGGAACAAGAGGATTTGTACCCAAATAATCTAAAAACAATATATTTGTTTGGCTAAGAAAACATTTGGTGCCAAGTTCTTACCTGGTGCAGTTTTGGAAAATGCAGTTCGGGTGGATGGTGGAGGCGCACTCTTTATGACAGGGTTCTGTGTCAGATGCATATCTTGTCTTTGTCTTTTTAGTTCCTCCTCTCTCTGTTCGGCTGCACGTATTTCTTCTTCTATCATGGACAAAGTCCTCTGCTTTTTTGATCTCAATTTAAAAGGCCCTACTGTCACCTCTGTTTCTTGCATAGCCAGAATGGAAGCTGTGCTTCTAAGCTCAGCTGCTTCTGAATATTTGCTAAAATAGCTGACTTCTGGCTTGACTTCTTCCACGCTGATGACTTGGGTGGTGTAAGCAACAGGAGATGGTTGTTTTTCCCTGAGTGCAGAATCTTGAGCTGAAGATGTCTTTGGTGTTGTATCACGTTTCTCTTGCATAGGAGATGACACTTGAGGGGGCTGAAACATTGAACCATGGCGGTTCTCAGAAAATGGCGCCCTGTTCAGCTCTTCTTGTTCCTGCCCATTAGTTTGGCCCATGATATCCTTTTCTTGCTGATAATTCATTTTATTAGCCTGCTCAGTGATGGCTTGTTGAATAGCATTTTGAACCAGGAGATCAGCCTGATATTCCAACTGCTCTTCAGTGAGCACAGAGTTGACTAGTGGTGAAGAAGGAGAATAAAAACCGTGTTCACTAAGTGACTTTGAAACATCTTGACATTCAGAAGGTGTATTAGCTTGTGGAGTCTGGGGCAAGGAGAAATCGGTGAGGGAATTTTCTTGAAGGGGATTCATTGTTTCATTCGAGGCACCACTGTCGCTGATATTGTCCATGCTAAAGTCATTGGAAAGAGTTTCCAAAACAGTTGTATCCTGTGATCTGACAGACAATTCATCTAAACCAGAGTCTAGTTCTTCTGGAGGAGAAGAAACACTGATTGATTTTGAGAACTGATCTAATACACTCTGTTCATCATCCTTTACCAATGTAAGAACTGCTTTGGCACTTGTGAATTCATCATCATCTGACCATATCTTGATGGCCTGAACACACTTTGTAGAATCATCGTAAGGAGTCAGTCCTGCAGGACCACCAGAGATATTCTGACTAATGCTGTCATCGGAGATGAAGGACAGCTTCTCAGTATTTGTAGCAGCTGCCTCATTATTACCAGTTTGTCCATATACAGTCACAGGTTTTGTAACAGAGATTGTTCGCCGGTCCATTTGGGATGGACCTATTGGTTTATAGAATGGTTGGATAGTGAACATTTTAGGAGTCCCTGATCGCTTCAGTCCAGCTGGATTGTTTTGCTGATCTGAATTTTCCATTAACTGAAATTGTTTCCGAGCAGCTGAAAAATCTATTTGTTCTGTGACAATATCAACTTTTTGATTTTTATCAGCTGAATCTGATGGTGCATGGGAATAGGAGGCATGCTTTACAGGCATCGATGGTGGCTGTTGCTTCTGTTTGCGTTCTTTGTACTTCTTGTGAGATTCCAAGTGTTCTTCAGCCAGCTGTTCCTCTAATGTTTTTTCTTGGGGTGGATTCCACCACTTTGCAGCTATTTCTGGATTTTTCTTGACAGCCTGGCTTCGGATGAGCTCTCGTCTCTCCTTTTCCAATTCTATTATTTCATCAGAAGGCCTCACTTTACGCACTCTGTAATTCTCTCCTGGATCCTCTTCCTCAAAAAGCTTAGATGGCTTTTTGTCTTCCTGGAATGCTCTAAGCTCAAACTTGGCTTCTTTCTTAATGGTAGCTAATGTTAACTCTCCATCCTTGGAAGACTTTGAGCTTGTGGAAGAGCATGGGCTCACTGGCACTTTCAAAGTATCACAGGGTTCCTCTTGCAATATCTCTACAAAATGGCCATTTGGTTTTAGCTTCCCAGATGTTGTATTAATTCCACTAGGCTCAATGGTTGGAAGTGTTTGTCCTCTGGCTTTAATGCCATTATGCTCACTGATGGCTGGTAAATCATTAGTAACATGAACGGATGGACTGGAACCATCAACAGCAACAGGTACACTTCTCTCAGGAGAAGAGGAAGTCATCCCATTAAAGGGATTATCAGGAGCAGAATCACAGCAATTTGCTTCTAGCACTTCATCAAGATATCTGATCTCTTTAGCAACTTCACTGTCCAAAGATTCATGTCGTTCTTTCAGTCCATTGTGACTGGCAATTGTTGAAAGTAAGTGACTTTGATTGTCTGTTGCACAAGTTGAGGTCCCAACTATGCTGTCTCCATGTTCTGAAACCAGGGCTTCGATTTCCATTTTGTCTTGTTCTGGTGTGCAATTACTAGCAGACTCCAAAAAATTGGCACTATAGTGGTCTTTCTTTTCTCTTAACTTTATGTCATCTCTATAGCATGTAGCTGATTTCTAAAATGGAAACAGAAGAACAGAAATCAGTCATTGGAACCTGTGTAAACAAATTTTCTAATACATGATACTAAAAATATTTCTGTATCATATGAAAAAACAAATTTTATCTAACACTTTTTCATGTGACAAATAATGCCTCATTATAATGATTGGGACTGCCACAACAAAAATTCAGCAAAATAATCACCACTCTTAAATATCTCCTATCTATGCTCATTCTGATAACTACTAATTGTAATTTGCAATTGCTTGTTTTCTCACCAAAACTTTCATGTGACTGTCTTTTGCATTTAATTAAGAACTGAAAAGCAATCTACATTTATTTGAAGATTTCATACTCAAGTACAGTCTTCCCTAAATTGATGCCTTCTGGAAATGTTGGGACTGGTTAGAAATTTTGAGAGGTGTAATTCCAACTCATACAAAGGATATCAGGTTCAGGAATGTTGAAGTTGAAAATATTCAGTGGAACAGACAATACATCTCCACATCAATACACATCATTCCCTAACATACACTATACACACATTATTTTTTTCCTTCTTTCTGTAACTCAAAACTACCCTGCACTGTGGAACAAGGAAGACATTTGTCCAGAAACATAAATCTTAAAAACTTTTTAATGTGATTTGCATTGCTTCAGTTTCGTGTTAAATCACCAATAATAAATTTTAATTTATTTCCAAGATAAGCTCTAATGATTGATATGCTGCTCTTCTTAAAAGGGGGTTTTATTCTTTCAAATCCACAGGAATGTTGGAAACAAGTTGGAAACCAGGTAAGTGGTACTCTTTGTAGATTTGAGAAGTAACTCTCCAAAAATTGAACAGAGTGAGAAAAATTCCACAGGGGGAGAGAGTTTGAGAAAAGAAAAGAAAGTTTGAGTCTGAAAATGGGCCAGATCAGGCTGTAGCTGCAAAGACAAGAATTCCACATTTCCCCCAATGTATTCCAATAGGAGCAGCAATGTTTTAAAATGTTGTTCACCACTTATTCTTATTCCCCTCCTTACTCACATGAACCAGAGGGAAGCTGCTGTTAAAAATGCTGGACAGAATTCCAGAAACCACGCTCTGCAGTTTTTCCTTATCTGTTAGGCCCCCAAAACCAAGAAAGATACATGGTGATTCCTCCAACTAGATTTCTTTTTTGTTCCACACCTATAGACAGAATCTTGCCAAGCTGAAGCACTCTTACTACCTAAGTATGTACTCTGAGAACTGTTGTGGTGGGACTGTCTTCATCTTCTTTCTCTTACACAAACTTATTTTAGCTGAAAGGCCTTTTATTCCTCTAGAATGCATTCCCTCCCTCTTGAAAATCCAGGACACAACATTCTATCACACTACTACTTCTCCAGAATGGTAGGTAGCTTCTGCCTTTTAAGACCAACCATAAACAATAAAGGAACAAACAGGCAATTAAAAATACTTTGAAATAAATCCCTTAGTTTCAAGAAGATTAAGGTATTCAAGGTACTTTCTGGGCTTAGAATAGGAACCATGATTTCCTTACAGTAATTGTGGGGCAGATTCTATGCTCTCATTGTTAACATCTACTAGCCTCTCCTGAAACGCAACATATTCTTGCTCACAGACTAATTCTTTCAGCAATAGTGGGGAAAACCTACCCTAAAGTATTTTGTCTTCGATTTTGCATTTCTGACTGAATGTATACTGTCAACAAATTAAAGGAGTTAGGCCTTGTGATACAGGTAGTCCTTAACTTATAACCACAATTGAGCCCAAAATTTATGTTGTTAAGTGAGAAAACTTATTGAATTTTGCCCCATTTTACGAATTGCTTGCTGCATTTATTAAGCAAATCACTGTAGGTATTAAATTAGTAATACGGTTGTTAAGTGAATCGGGTTTTCCCGTTGATTTTGCTTGTCAGACGGTCACAAAAGATGATCACATGACTCCAGGATACTACAACTGTTGGCAAGCATCTGAATTTTATTCACATGACCATTACAATAGTCATAAGTGTGAAAAATGGTTATAAGTCACTTTTTTCACTGCCATTGTAACTTCGAATGGTCACTAAATGAACTGTTGTTAAGTTGAGAACTATCTGTAAAAGAAATCATCTTCAGTCACAAGCTGATTAGAGCTTTGATCTGCTTCTTTATGAAGGACTAACAGTTTACCTGAAATAATTTTCTTAAAAGTTTTTGACTACAATGAAAATAATTACAAAGATTTCTATGGGTCATTAAATATATCAAATACTAATTGACTATATAAAAGATATTTATTACTAGATGCTGGTAATTTTAAATTATAAAATTCTCCAATTCTAAAAGTCTCCAGATGATAATGCCATCAGACAATTCTTTATGCAGAGTTAAATATTGCACCAATTTAAGACAAGAACAGACAAATTGCAAGCGGGGTGGGGGTGGGGTGTTGTAACAGGTATATCATAGCAAAAGAGCATCTGACAATTGTTTGATCATGGAATTACTGTAGAGGTGAAATTCAGCAGGTTCTAGCAGGTTCACTAGAACTGGTAATAAATTTTCTAAGCAGTTCAGAGAACTGGTTGTTAGAAAAAAATATTTTGTTTTTCTCCACTTTACAGGGTTAATCCTGTAAGGAAGGCAGGAAAAAAACATTCTGGTGTTGTTTCTCGCCTAATCTTTATTGCCTTGCTTACAGAAACTGCCCACCCAGTCACATGACCCACCTCAGCCACGCCCACCAAGCCATGCCCACAGAACCAGTAGTAAAAAAGTTTGAATTACACCACTGGATTACTGTCTAATTACTCTCTACATTTCTCCTCAAATATCTTGCTGTTTAATATAGGTGGTTTCATAAAAATGAGTTCTGCTTTTGCTCACATGCACTTCAATTTCCAAATTGTTTATTGTGCAAGTTAAAACATAAAAAACAATAGTATAATATAGACTAAGCTATGAATTTAAGAACTCCATGAACAGCTAGACTCCAAAATCCATTAACTAATGTTATTGCATGGACTGATCACTCACTACATACAACAGGAGCAGCAGCTGAAAAAAATTAGACAAGACAAATAGGCACACATTATTAATTTGTGATGGCTCTCTGAGGTATGTCAATCACCTGACAAACTCTGTCTCCTGTTGTAGCTAAACAAATCTAATAATAGTTATTATATTTCATTCAGCATTAATGCTTGCATAAGAAAAATGCTCTGCATGTTCATCTTCCATGCAAGCCAAGCCATTATAGTTTCCAGGAACTCTGTATCATTTGAATTGTATCAGAGGAGACAAGGCATAATGAACAAAGAAAGTTAAGGTTAATTAGAATTTTGTCCTAAATATAGTTTACAATTCCTCTTCAAAATTTGCTTTCAAATAATGGATGAAGACCGGGTTGGCAATTCTCAGATAATAAACATTTCAGAAAATTTTGCAGTTTTACTCAGAGGTCTTGTGGAAACATGTAATGTGATTAGTCAATCCCAAAAATTACTGGCAATTTTTAAAGTAATTCTTAACATTATTTTAAAGTGGGCCACAATTCTGCTCTGCCAATGTCTTGTTTACAGGACAACTTATTTTAGGTCATACATGCCAATAAATGATGGTTAATCCAGAAGATGATGATGGAATTTTTATATAAAAACTTTGAGAACGATGCCAGATAATTCTATAAGTTAGTTCCCCCCCCCTTTAATTTTATCCAACCCAAAATGTTACTGGAATCCAAACAGAGGCTTGTAAATATCTGTATATTGGGAGACCATAATATTTGAAGAAACGAAACTATGAACAAGTATTTTATTTTTCTCAAAATTATTAAGTTCTAAAATTAATTAATAATCTCTCCTGAAAACAGGCAAAACAGAACACTTTCTAAGCACAGAGAAAATACAATCCACATCATTATCATAGTTTCAGCATAAAATGACCTACTAAAGAACAGCAGATGTTGCTATCTAACCTTGTTTACTGACATGATTTATTTTATTTGCTTATTAAAATCTGATGTCAGTTTTTTCACAATTTTTATTTTTAGCACAAAGGGAAAAGGTTTCAAAAGTTACAATGTAAGCTCCTACCAAAGAAAATCACAAATAGCATGCTCATGACATAACTATCTCACATATAGTCCTAATTACCTACAATCGTGTCATTCAATGACATTACATAACTGCTGAAATGTATGCCATTATTAGCATTATAACAGTCCTTCTAATTAAACATGTGTTTTCACGAGATGTACAAGAAGCCAATGAAAATAATGGCTGAAACTCTGATGCTTTCTCCTACCCAAATGTGGCTGGGAGAGGAAGAAAAATGAAACCTAAGGAATCCAGAAAATAAAGAGCAGATATTTAAAAAAGCACCGAATAAAGGGACTTACGACAAGTCCTTGATTCACAGCCCTTACACTCTTCCCCCAGTCCTGTGACCAAAATTTGGGCATTTGGCAGCCTGCCACACAAAAGACCATAGGAATGCTTCAACTCCCTTGACCTGTCTATCCTCCCATCATCTATGCTCTTTTGGCCTTGTACTCTGTGGCCCGTTACTAACCAGTGTACCTGCTCTGGTCCTTTGTGAGGTAGCTGTTGGCTGTACAAGGCTTTCTTCTCAAATTGCTCATGGCAGTTTCTTGCAAGATCTGGCCAATATGACTCCACTGGGGTAGGTGCAGCTCATCAACACCAGAAGCAAGAAGATGGCAAAGATCAATTGGGGTGGCAGAGTGCAGGGAAACAGGATCCTCTTAGATTAGGATAGTGATTGTGGCTAGGATGGCTCAGGTTACAGTATCTAGAGTGGTTGTAGATTTGCACCAGACTACTAGGCCAGCTGGGACTTTCTGGAACTCTATAGTTTTACACCACACTGTTGGGGCGATAAGTCTCCTAGGAATGGTTGCAGCTTCACGCTGTAGCTCAAGAGCTGTGATGTGCCAAGACCTCCTGAATCGCAGTGTGGCAAGCAGACCCAGAGATGTGTAGTCTGGGGAACTTGTGACTACAAGACAAGACACAGGGCAGCCAACTATTGGATAGGATATCGGATAACTATTAACCGAATGATGTCAACAATGGCAGTGGGGAGAGTTGGATAATTGTCACTAAGCAATGTGATCAAGTGACATTGTGCTTTATGACTGCATCCCTTAGTGACATAAATTCTAGTCCCAATTATGGTTGTAAGTCGAGAACAACCTGCAAGTTGCATTATGGAACTATTTTAACAATATCAAATATTTGTGTATTTAATTATTATATGGAGCTTATGGCTGTACTGATGGATTGCCTCATATTTATATGGATAAAATAAGGATGTGGAAGCTGAAAGGATTAAACAAGTGTGGGCTAATATTTGTACTGGATATCCATAAATCAACAGCAACTCAATTTTGATAAGACAGAATTGCTAGTGTTTGGTAGAAAGAAGAGTTTGGGAGAACAGACATAGGAATTTAGTAGATAGTTTGGGGAATCTGGTTTATCATCTTAGGGTACTTCCTTAGTCATGTCATCTCAGGTGAGTGCTGCTGGCTAGAGCCGCTTCTAGCTGCCACATTCACTTTTCAAATTCAAACTCAAATTTTATTTGTCACATACACAGTCATACACAGTACGATATGTAGTGAAATGCTTTATGCGATCCCCTTTGATCATAGAATTAAGGGGATAAGGAGAATAGACTGTAGAAGTGGTAGGGAGTAGGTTGGGAATGTATACTTGGATAGAGGAATAGAGGATAACAATGTAAATATACAGAGTCAAATGCAGTGTCTGTTGTTAACAGCAGTGTCCATCCAAGTGCAATGGTCAGAAGGTTGAATATGTCTGTTCTGGCCCTGGGTGTTGTTGTCCTGGTTTAGAGACCGTACTGCTTGTGGGAAGAAACTTAAATATCTGCCTCATTATGCACCTCTGATCGTCTTCCTCTAACTCACCCTATGTGGAGCGCCCCTTGAAGATGTCATGTAGTAAATGAGGCAGATTTACTCAGGTTTGTTTCAGATGATAGGAAAAGAAACAATGGCTTGCAATGGTTAAAATGTAGATTTTGGTCTTACAACTGGGGAAAAAATCCTGCTGAAAGCAGTTCAAAAATGGAACAGGCTGCCTCAAATTGTCCTGGACTCTTTTTTGCTGGAGATATTTAGATGGAGTAAAAATAATGATCGGATGAAGACGTCATTGTCATAAGCTTGATTTTTGAAATCCCTAATTCTTCTATGCCATGATCATATGAAATCATCTCACATGATTTATGTTATATTATTTATTAAACATGCAGGTTGCCAAATAACTTGAGTCCCAATAGCATATAATACAGATTCAACCACCATCTATAGTAACAAAAATAAAATACAAATTTAACTCATAACCAAAAGAAAAATAGCTGATAAAGTTTAAACCAGCAATAACAGAACACAACAGAATAGTGATGGTGAATAATCATGACCTCAAAGTGTTCTGGAAAATTCACCCCTTAGGTTTCCCAAAGGGGAAATTTGTTAAATTTTCATAAAGTCACTACCCAGCCTCATTCTAAATAACAATAAAATAAGAGTACCGTATTTTTCAGAATATAAGACACACCGGAGTATAAGACGCACCTAGATTTTGGAAGAAGAAAACAAGAAAAAAGTGTTTGGCCTCCGCGCATCTTGTTTTCCCTCTCTCCAGCCCCCAAAGGCATTTTGTAGGCCTCCAGAAGCCTTTGCGCGGCTCGTTTTTGCCAAAAAAGGCTCATTTTTTGGCCTCCCAATCCCCCCCCCCACATCTTGTATTACCTCTCCCCAGCCCCCAGAGGCATTGTGCAAGCCTCCAGAAGCCTATGAAAACGGACACGGGTGGGGGGCTTGGGAAGCTAAAAATTGCTATATTTGGTGTATAAGATGCACCACAATTTTCACCCACTTTTAAGGGGGGGGAGTGCATCCTATACGCCGAAAAATACGGTATATCTACTGTGAGGAAAAGAAACATCTTGATCTCAGAAATTACTCCATGCACGGCAAAGGATTTACATGTGACCAGTGGGATTACTACTTTTCTTTCTGAACTTGGAAAACAAATGATACAACCCATATCAGTACTCTTTTTGAATCTCACCAAAGTGTTCAAATTTTTGGGCAATGTGGGTGACAGGCTGTTGACAAGTCAGAATAAGTTATGAGTTTCTTCAAATCCCAACTTGTATTGTTCAGTCCAACAGATGATAGAAACCAGTTTATGAAGAGGAAACCACACTTTCTTCTTCCAAGTGATGTTGTAAGGATGCTGGCAAAAATTTTTTGCATGCTATTGACATATATGGACTACAGTATATGACACAGTATACAAGATTAATTAGCATTATAAATAATGGGCGATTCACAATGCTTTCTCATTATATAGCTTAACAATTAGCTATCCATTTTCCTCACCATTCAATTTAGTGGAGGCATGATTAAGAAACTATTCCACCCATCCTTGGATGGGCAAAATGAATGAAAGGAATTCCAATGAATAAGGCGTTCCCTTCTTCTGTCTAACCCGTTCCTTTATTTTCCCACAAACACTCATGGATTTTCCATTTCCTGTTGAAAAAGCTACCAGCGAAGCTCTATACACATATTTGGAGTATGAGGTTATTTAGCTGATCAACATTTTTTATCAATGTTGCCTCAGATGGAAAAGATTTTGGTAAATGACAAGACACAATAATAACCCAAAAGACAACTCTTTTAAAAACTTGATAAGATAGTTTGAAACACACTTAACACAATTTGAAGTCAGGATTTTTTTTTTTCCCTCCACTTATTCCCTATGGCCAATTACAAAGTCTTCAGCAAAGGAAAGCAAAGAAACACCGGATAATTTTAATGAAATACAAACCACTTTAGCAAGATACACAAAGACAATATTATTCTAGTTAAAACAATTAAGATTAGACAAAGTCCCCCACATAGATATTTGCTAAGCATAGTTAGAAATGCTCATAATCCAGACCATGGTAAGAAACAACTCAAGGTAGTTGTCGCTAACGAATAAAAAAATCACTACAAGACAAAAGAAGGGACTTATAGCATTTAACTTGTTAAATCAACAGCTGGTTAAAAAAGGAGAATGTTTTAAATAGCACAGTAGGGCAACAAAGTGTGGGAAAACATATAAAGAAGTGACTACGAAAACTAAGTGGTTAAACTTACACAAGGAATTTCAAACAAATATAGATGCATTTGTTTTACGTCCTTTGAAAAGACAGAAAAAGCCACATGGTTCTATAGTTAACTTGAAGCATATTATGCTGCATTGCAGCAAAAGAATGAAGTTCTTATAGGATGTTCAGGAACAGAACTGTAACCATTTAGGAGATAATTTAAAAAACAACAACACAACACACTATGGCCTATACTGTGCTGATGTGGTATATTTTCTTCACTGGTGACATGCTACTTAAAGAGTTATTTTGAGAAAGCTCAGGGGAAAATTGAAAAAAATTCATGCAAGTTTCCACACACTAAGAACAATTTACAACAGAGAAGACCCATATTCTACAAAATTTCAAATCACCCTGTTTTGATTTTAATAATTCCTTGAAGAAGGGGGAAAGAGCTTACCTTATTTCTTCATTTAATCTTTGAAGTGGAGATACGTATCCCTTTCCCTCTACAAAAGCTTCTTTTTTTAGCCCATCAAAATCAAATTCCTTCCCTGCCTCCTTACGGGACAGTGATGTCAGTAGGCTGGTTTATTCAAAAGGGCAGGAGAGCAAATGAGCAGCTTTCTCCCCACTCTCAACCCATTCATACAATGGGGTATAAGAAAGCAAATGTCAGCTATGTCTCTAGTGCAGCACAGTGGGAATGTTAAGCCTGAACCACTGTGACACTGCCATTATGTTATGCATCTCATGTGGGACACCATTGCTGCTATGTGAAGGAACATAACCTTTCCACTTGATAACCACAAAAAAGAAGCAAAGTATTAAAACCTAAATGTTAAGGCTTGAAAGGACAAAGCTGCAAGATCAATGATACCCACACATATTCTTCTAGGCTTATTGTCTATGCTTTTGGGTAGTAGGGTATCATTAATCCATGTAACTTTAAAATATGTAAAATTATGTCCAGAAGTATGGTGCTTTTTAATGCACCAATCTTTCATTGGAGTAGTTTGTAAATTGTGAAATGACACCGTTGTCATATGTGATTAATATAAATAATCTCCAGATAAGTAATTGCACTAAAATAAAATGTTCACTAAAACAAAAGAAAAAAAAGAAAATCCTTTTTTCATATTACTTAAGAATACTTACGCATAAGTATTACTTAAGAATAACTTGATTACTCCTATAATTGAATGCATCTTTTTAAAAAAAGGATTGAAATGCACAGTTAATTTTATATTTGCATTTGTGTTTCCATATTGCCATGATTTACTTTCTGATTGTGTTAACAGTCTTGTTGAGTATCTATACGTCCTAAATAAGGACATGAGGGAATTTTGCAAACAACACTTAAAACACAACATTTCAGTTTCTAAAAAAATCAGATGAGATCACAGAACTATCAGAAAAAAATATATTAACGGGGTGGAGATCCTTTAATCAAAATCATACTGGGTACAATTTTCATGCCCTACATATAATCATTATTATTTGTCCATTAGTGTTAAATTAAAATAAAAACAAAAACATTCGTTTTAGAGCCAATGACAGTTCCTCCCACCAAAATGTTAATGACAATGACCGTGGGAGGGAGCAGAAAGTTGTCTATTGAATACAGCTCTTCCTCAAATAATTCATTTATTTCTGCTCTTCAAGTTTCTGTTTCTCTTCTCTGTTTCCTTCAGAGCTGGGCTTCATTGCTGCTCTTTTATCCCATGTAAAGAGGGGCAAATCTACATGCATTTTCTAAGCAGTTTGGATAACCAGTTGTTAGAAGAAATCTCCTTTTGTTTTTTTCCACTTTGCAGGATTAATCCTGTAAAGAAGGCAAGAAAAAAATATTCTGTTGTTTTTAGCCTAATCTTTATTGCCCTGCTTACAGAAACTGCCCACCTAGTCACATGACCCCCCCCAGCCATGTCCACCAAGCCACGCCCACAGAACCAGTAGTAAAAAAATTGAATTCCACCATTGAGCAAGCCCCATACAATTTAATTCCACCTTCTCAACCTAGCATACTCCAAGATTGTTAGACCAAATTACATCACTCAGAACCCTGCAGCCGTCCACCACTAGGTGTTGTCTTGATGAAAGATGGACATGCAATGCACCTCAGGGCCACTCTATCAAGCTGAGGACTGATGCAAGCATATTAATTTACATTCATTCCCAGTGATTAATTTTTAGATCCGCATTCCCCAGCCGGGTTGCCTCATGGTCTCCTGATACAGTTGATGACAACACCATAATCACATCTGAAAGGAATGGTTATAAAGCCAACTCATGGATCACTATGTGTTGGTTTTGCCAAACTAACACACCCCACACCCCCAAGTAAATGCCAGGCTTTGGCAAAATCATCATAAAACACAATCATGTGACTGTAGGACGCTGCAAATGAGATCAGTTACTGAGCACCCAAAGTGCAAACATGTGACCTCCAAGGGGCCAAACTCTGTCAGAACTTTGAATCTGAGTTGTGAGGATCCCAGGTAGGTCCAAAGGATCTTTGAATGGTTGCTAAGCTACCAGTAATAAGTTGAGGACTACCTGTATAATTAAGTCCTTAACTCTTTTTAATAGAATTTCACCTCTGGGCTTGCTTTGATAATGCAAAAATCGCAAGCAACCTTAAACAATTCAAAATACAATACATGCATGTAGATTTGCCCCTCTATACATGGGATAAAAGAGCAGCAATGAAGCCAGCTCTAAAGGAAACAGAGAAGAGAAACAGAAACTTGGAGAGCAGAAATAAATGAATTATTTGAGGAAGAGCTGTATTCAATAGACAACTTTCTGCTCCCTTCCACGGTCATTGTCATTAACATTTTGGTGGGAGGAACTGTCATTGGCTCTAAAATGAATGTTTTTGTTTTTATTTAACACTAATGGACAAATAATAATGATTATGTAGGGCATGAAAATTGCACCCAGTATGATGTTGATTAAAGGATCTCCACCCAGTTAATATATTTTTTTCTGATTGTTCTGTGTTCTTATCTGGTTTTTTTAGAAACTGAAATGTTGTGTTTTAAGTGTTGTTTGCAAAATTCCCTCATGTCCTTATTTAGGACGTATAGATACTCAACAAGACTGTTAACACAATCAGAAAGTAAATCATGGCAATATGGAAACGCAAATGCAAATATAAAATTAATTGTGCATTTCAATCCTTTATTAAAAAAGATGTATTCAATTATAGGAGTAATCAACATTATTGTCCTTTATCTGCCATATTTTACTTTAATCGGCATTGTTAAAAAATGTTTTTGGATAGTGAGTGACTATACTTTAAAAGTTTGGTTTGAACATGTCAGACATCACTTTTGTTTCCATCTCATGGCTTAAGATTTTCACTTCCACCGAAGGCCATCGTTGTTAGGTTGTGCGAAAAGTACGTGCTTTGTGCGTGCCATCCGCACGTGTGAGGCTCCTCCATGTGCGTTGTATGTGCAACTGCACCATCTGCAATGCATGCAGCTTTTGCACATGCAATGCATGCGCACAGGCACTCACACACAAAAGTGTACACATGTAGGAGACCTCTGAAGACCCGCTGGATTTCCTGCTGCAATTGCGCGCATGCACAGTGGAGGCCCGAAGACCAGCTGGGTCTCTGCAATCACACATGCATGCATGCGCAATCGTATGTGCATGCTCAGCAGGAGGTAAATTGGCTGACAACTTTTGTGTCCCAGCAACATGGCTCTGCATGCCACTTGTGGCACCCATGCCATAGGTTCGCCATCATGAGCTTAGGGTATTAGTTGGTCTTGTTCTTAAGTAACCATGCCCTTTTCATTTCAATTATTACAACTGGTTTTAGTAATAGGCTTCAGGATCCAAGTCAAGACACTAGCAATTACCTAGCAGTTATCAAGCTTTTGGTAGCTGACTCATCTGTCAACAAGATTCTCACAGAGTTTCCTTTAACCAGATCTTCTGAAAGAGAGTGGGATATGGTTACAGTAATTCTGTAATGGATTATTTTCCCTTCAGAATCCGATTTATCTTTAGTTACTAGCAGCATTTCTATGAACTGGTGAGCTGGCTGTTCTTTTCCCAGGCTAGCTGAGGAATTTGCAGATGCCTGTTGTTTCCTCAAATATCTCCTAAACATAAGGCTGTGAATTCCCTTTGTATAGAAAACAAACTGTGACCCCTTAATAGCTTTCTGTAGGTCAGCTGAAGAGCTAATTTATAAGCTGGTGGGGAGAGAGATCTGTCTTTCCAGTGCAATATGGGAAAGCTTTGCATGCACTAGTGTTTGCTTTACCATCCAATGATCAGTATCTTTACCTAAACACTAAAAAAAAACAAGGAAAAAGTGTATGTCATCTATAAGAAATAGGTTTCCTTCATTAGGAGACAAATCATGGTCAAAGCAGTAATCTTAAAAAATATAGCAACAATAAAAGTAAAAAGCATTTTCAACTGTTCCATGTATGTTTAAACATGTGGAAATTTATGAAACTGTTATCAGCTGGAGAGACTGTCCTCAAAACTATGTTTCATATATAAAAGGAGAGATGCTCAATTTAGGGATCTTTTGCACAGAAACATGGAGGTCAGGATAAAATGGTTGTTTGGCACAAAACAAATTTGTCTACTTTATTGCCTTTTGAATTGCAGTTTTCAGTTTTTATTGTATTGTAAGATAGGGCCTCTTTGTAATATTCTTTTGTGCACAATTCTGCTGTCAGTGGACACAGGACAGTTAAATTTCTTTAAACCAATCTAGTTGCTGTTGCTGAAGCTAATCACTACTTAAAAATACATATATATATTCTTTTGTTTGCCTTCTAATATTTGCATGGGTGACCATATTAACACATTGGCTCTTAATGTTTTGAGATAAACAAAGGGACAGATCAGTATTTATAGATGACAAATAAGTCTATATTACTATTTTCAAATACTCTGCTAAAATTACGAAGTTATTTAGTTTATGGCATATCATACATGGACAAACAATACATATTAAAATTTTACCTAGATTAGTAAAACACAATAAAATATAAATGTTAAAAAATATCTATGTTCAAATACCAATGTCTAGACCATCTAACACCGCATGTTTTATATTAAAAAACCAGATACTTGGATTGATATATGCACTCAATTTACAACCAACCACGAAATAATAAAAAATCAACAGGACAGGAAAAGTACACTCATAACAATCATGCAATCGGCATTCAACCAATTATTTAGATATGCATCAACATGTAGAGACTACAAAATAATCTTAAATTGAATAGCAAATGAAAATGTCTTCCTCTTTCCCCTGTGCATCTTTGCTCCCAGGGCCTTTGAGGCCTTCGATTGGGGCGACGTCTGCGGCCTCTGTGATGGGCCGGAGGGGT
>JAEANM010002251.1:0-25032 GCA_017656035.1 Myanophis thanlyinensis
CTATAACAGCCACAAGGTTTTCTCTCTTCCCACCCACCCACCCCCCTCCTTTGCAGAGTGATTCGTCACAGAGATGTCCGACCTTGCCATTATGGAGTGATTGATAAGTTTCGGCTCCAAGTCTCTGAGCAAAGCCAGAGGAAAGCCCTGGGAAGGAAGGAAGTGATTGCTACCCTGCTCCCCACCGCAAAAGAGCAGCAGCAGAAGGAAGAGGAAGAGAAGAGGCTGAAGGAGCATCTGGCAGAAAGTGTCTTTCTGGAGCAGGCTCTGTGTCAGCCGGGTGGGTCAAGGAACCCATGTCGTCATTTCCACAACCAAAGGGAGTTTTTCCTCCCCTGCATGGCTTCTGTCGCCCCACTGAGCAGTAAAAATCTGTGGGCTAAGATGCCCTAACTTGTTTCACAGAGACCCAAAGTGCAGACAAAGGCCCTTGGGGTCATGTCACTTCCATGAGGAAGTGGCTTTTATGGAAGCGGGTCAGTTGTTTCTCATAAACTCGCAATTGAAAAAGGCAGTTGCTGGCTGGGGAATTCTGGGAAATGAAGTCCACAAGTCATAAAGTGGCCATCATTGGACACCCCTGGTCTAACAGGACTGCAATAATAGGTGTAGAATTACAATATATAAATAATTTCCCTGGAGTAGCAGTCATGGGCGTGAAGACACAATAGAGATTAAAAGGAAAAAAGAAGGAATACTGTGAGGTTCTGTAATCCTTATTTTGTTTTCATTTGGTTTTTTTTCTCTTTTCTCCAGAAAATAGAATTGCCTCATCAGGGCCTAGTTTACTCACCGTCTTTGTGGGAATCCTGTGCATTGCTGCTCTTATGCTTCCCACATTGGGAGAATTGGATTCCCTGGTGCCTCTCTACCTCCACTTGAGCGTGAATCAGAAGTTAGTTGCTGCTTATGTATTAGGTATGGCCCCTCCTTTGTTACACGCGTTACAGGATATATGCAGCGTTCCTGATTTGTGGGAGAAACGCCATGCAAAAAAGCCAAGTTACAAAATTCCCCAAATAGAGTCTTCGACTTATACAACCTGCACTTGAGCCCAGAGTTTTGGTTGTTAAGCAGGTCACCGTGTGACCCGACTCGATTTTATGGCCGCTGTTAACGCCAAGGGTTAAACAAATGAATCACGTGGTCATCGAACAAATCCAGAATATCCAATGAGTGATTTTTTTTGTGAAAAGGATGCTGCAACCAATCATAAGTGTGATCCAAATGCGATCATGTAATGAGGTGGGGTGGGAGGAACAGTAGTGGTAAGGTCAAGGACAGAGTCCATCATAAATTGTTCATTAAGCAACCAGTCATTAAAGGAGAGCTATTGTCAGTGTTGATATATGGGTAAAATTTAGCATGTGTCAAATTTCCATAAATCCTGGTTATTGTACTTCTTTATATTCCTCACGCACAAACAGTGTAAATCTAAGCTACAACTGACCAACATTTCCTTTTTTGTTTTCCCCAGGTCTCATCACCATGGTTATCCTAAGAACATGAGTGATATTTTAATGGGATGCGGAAAGTTATTTTTTTTAAAAGAAGGTGTTACAAATTCACGTCATGAATGTCAATTGCCTTCAACTCCCATTGGGCTCATTGAGATGCTACGGAAAAAGCTATTCAATGATTTTACAGTATGGTTTTCTTTAAAAAAAAAAAAAAAAAAAAGCAACGTTTTAACTACATTTAACAAGGGATTCAAGCCTTTGGCCAGGCTTCTCTTACGGAACAACTCTTCTTAAAATGCTCGGCAACGATGAAAATGAATTCGGAGCGGATTTTTTTTATATTCGCAGGATTCTTTTAACGCAAGAAATGTTTCTGCCGCTTTTTTTTTAAATAATCCCACCTGCCCATCTGTCGTTTGATCATCACGAAAACCACCCACCCACCCCAGCAGATGCGCCTGCAACGTTAACTCTTCCCTTGTCTCGTGCTGCCATTCGTGCTTAAGTGACTTTGTGTAGCGCAGCCGGTTCTCCCAAGATGGCAGGAGGTTATTGGGAATGGATTACTTCCCTGATGAACATTTCCTAAAAGGCGACGGTAGGAGAGGTTTCGTGTTTACAACAGCTATCTTTAGTTTGCTGACCAGATTCTTCACCAGTGCAAGAAAACAGGACCGTGCTAGCCATTTCTGTCCAGTTTCGTGGCCTCCGTTCCTTGCCCTTTGGGCTCACCCAGCTAACGTTCGGCCAAGGTGATCTTAACCCACACCTCCGGGGTGGGATGCAGACTTAACATTCCCTTAACTGGCGCCGCCGACCTCATTATGCCTCAAAACTTTTAAGACAGTGCTTAAGCTCCCCACCCACTTGCGTGCAAGATGTGCTTCGGTCTCTTTGCAAAACCCACCCCGCAAGAAACTGACTTTGAGAATGAATGCTGCTTTTGCATTATTTGTCCCTGGGAATGAGCGATTGTCCACTCCACTCGGCACCTTGTCTAAGGAAACACACCTTGTTTTCTTTCTTGGACCCGGTGGTTCTGTTTTTAATCCCCTCCTTCCTCGTTTTTTTTTCTTTTTCTTAAAGGTCTAATGCACTTTTGACTATGTAAGGAATGTTTTGGAGGATTAAACCCTTGCACCCACCTTCCGTGTTGTTGTGGATTGCTTCTGTGTGTGCTTGGCAAGAACGGGAACCTTGCAAAGAAAGTGGGAAAATGACCGTCGCAGGTTAGCTAGAAGGCACCACAAAAACCATGGTAAAACAGCACACATAAACATTTACAAGACCGGTAGTCCTTGACTTAACAGCCTCAACTGAGCCCAAAATTTGTGGTTAAGCGAAACATTTAAGTGAATTTTGCTCCATCCGACGACTTCTTGCCCCGGAGCATTGCAGTTGGCAAGTTAGCAGTACAGTTGTTAAGTGAATCTGTTTTTCCCATTGACTTTGCTAGTTGGAAGGACACAAAAGGAGATTTTACAACCTGGCTGTGACACTGCAGCTGTCATAAACATGAGTCAGTTGCCAAACATCTGGATTTTGATCACGTGACCACGAGGATGCTGCAACAGTTGTAAGTGTGAAAAACGGTCATGGGGGTCCCTTTTTTGAAGTTGCTGTCGTAACTTCAAGCAGTAACTAAATGACCTGTTGTAAGTTGAGCAGTACCTGTACTCAAAACAGGTTGCCGATCTCACCTGTTACATAGCCGGCTGGGGAATTCTGGGAGTTGAAGTCCACGCCTCTTAAAAACACATAAGTTGAGAAACACTGAACCATAGGTGAAGTGTCTTACTTCCTCCACAGTGTTGAGTCTTACACGTATTTGTATCTGAATGTAGGAGCCTGAATCAAGTTCAGGGCAATTATTCTACAAACTGTAGTAAAAACAAGGTTGATTAGGTCAAGGTGGCAAGCAAAGGAAGGTTCGTTCGTTTACCCAGTCTATTTGCCCCGCAATCGCAATTTGTGCAACGCTTCAACCGGTTTAACTGCTGGTGGAGTCTGACCTAGAGCTGGATCTGCCATCTGAAATTGTCACAATTGTTTTTGTTGACCAGTCTTTATAAAGAACGCCCGGTGGTTTATAGCCAGGGCAGCGAAATCCTATCCCATGTCAATACTTAGATCGGAACTCTGCGTGAAATTCCTTCGCACAAGTTGCCCAAGAGATCAGGTTTACTCAGTGATGAAATCATGGGATAGCCCAGCTACTTTGTCCTATGGCTTTGTTTTTCAAAGAATAAAAGAGGACAAGTTGCTCAGCCGAGGTTTTTTTTGCAACCATTTTGAATCAAGCTTGTTCTGGTTTTTAACCTTGTTTTGACTCGCCCCATCAAATCTCCTATGGAGGGATGCGCCAGAAGGACAGCCAAGCCCAACTAAATGCAAATAAAAAAGCACCTTTATTCTAAGAGGCTTAACTTACATACACAATACATAAAAAACGATTTGTGGAGAAATACACAATCAGCTGAGTCAGCTCTTTGTGGAATAGGTTCGCCGTCATTATCTTCCATGTGTTTTGTGGTTTTTTAGGCCTCCTTTTTTGACAGGTTGGTTTTCACCAGATGCGACATGAGGCCTTTGAGTTCTTCCCTCTCGATCTTAGCCGCTTTGCCCAGCTGGTCCTAGATGCAGGAGTGATAAAAGAGAAGCTTCTTAATGCTGTCTACCCAAAGTGGGGTGGTAACACAGTAATTAGTAGTCACGGAAGACTCCACAAATAAGGTTTAAAGCTAAGCTCAAGACTTAAGATTTTTGGTCATCTGCGGAGCTCAGAATGTGGAATTCTGCCTCAAAAATTAGAAGCAGACTCTATTGCCAGAACAGGCTCTGTTCGCCCACTACCCTTGATAGTGAATGTGACACTCCTACATCTCTTTAACCAGGTTATAGAAGTTAACAACAAGCCAAGAAGGATAGTTTAGTTCACCTACAATACGTTTTCCGCAAGCCGAGTTTGTGGCTGAAGATGTCATGTAAACGCTGTCTTAAGACCTGAGGCCCACATTTTAAATTTGGAAGTCTCCATGTAGGAGATGACCGGGCTCAGCCGGAGGGAGGGTCAAACATGTCATTGGTCTCGAATCCTTTCGAAGGAGCTCCAAATCCAGCCCCACTTTGAATTCCACTGATTCTTATCTCCCACTAATTTGCTCGGACCGTTAGTAGCTCAGATTCTTGTAGAGACCTTAAGCTTCCAATAAACCTTTATAATTCATTTGAACTGCCCGGACTGGCCTGATTTTCCAGCGCTGGACATTCCATTCACAGCAAGCATCGATCAAGGGGAAGCCAACCACCAACCCACAGGTATGAAGTACTGTCCCATAGAGATGTTTAAGCCAATGGCTTTGTACTCTACAGGTTGGTCAAGAATCAGGATGGTTTCTGCAGGTCCTTAAAATTTTGCTAAGGAGCAACGTGGGGAAGGTTGTTCTGGAAACATGGACGTGCAGAAGAAACTCCCCAAAATACCTCCCAAAGGGCCAGGACGCGAGCATGAAGACCTAGGCTAAATTATATCCCCTTCCCCTCCCAGACATAAGGATGGAGACGAATACCGTCATTTGCTTTTCTATTAAGCTTAGGTTTTCTCCAAGTTTCTTGGCTTCTTCCAGCTCCTGGCGGCCTGTAGCATCCATCTCTTCCTCGAGGGCCTTCAGCTCCTCCTTCCATTGTTTCGATCGCTCCACGCAGGATTTCATGGCCGCATCTGCTTCCTTGAAGTAGGAGATGTGTTTGGCTACCACCTCCCGCCTGGCGTTGGCAAGATACTGGAATAGATTGCATTTCATCACTTCTCTTGGAGAGAGCCACAAAAAAATGTACTTTATCCAGAAACCCTAAACCAGTTCCGCATCCTAACAAGCCAGGTTTACACCAGCGTTCTTTATCCAGGGTTTAAATAAACTACCATGGCACAGATTGACCATCCCGCCCATTACAGGTAGCCCTCAAGGCAACAACGAAGCCCAAAATTTCTGCGGTGAACTGAGACGCTGAATTTTGCAAAATGGTTGTTATTCATTTTTAGTTATTCTAAAGTTGTAAGTGAAGTGAATCTGGTTTCTCCATTTTGCTTTGCTGGTCAGAAGGTCGCAAAAGGGGAATCGTGCAGCTCCCGGACGGTCATAAATATGAACCAGTTTGCCAAGCGTCTGAATTTTGAGGCCTTGGGATTAGGGGGGACGCTGCAAAATTTGCAACTCTGAAAATCAGTCATCAGTCACCTTTTCCAGTGCTGTCCTAACTGAACGCTCACTAAAATTGCTGTTCAATCTAGGATTACCTGTGTACCAGAACCAAAACTAACCCCCTTAGGATGCTGCAGGATGAATGAACCACACCTGTGTATTATTATTTTTTTCTGAGAATGTTACCAGCAAAGACGGTTACCTTCAATTTTGGCTTCAGGTGTTCTAGAATATTATGGAGCTTCTTGGTGTCGTTCCTAAGCCCCTTCTCAAGCTCTTGGATGGAGAATGAAATGGAGCATTTTTCCACATATTTCTTCCCTTCTTTGTTGTTTTCCAGTTGCTGAGCCTTGGATTCGATTCCCAGGAGCTGATCTTCCAGACTGCATAGATCTTGTGAAATGTTCTGGGGGGGGGGGGGGGGGAATACATTCTTTTTTTTTTTTTTGTATTACCTTCAGATCGGTTTGCAACGTTAACACCAAAGGATCCCCCCCAGCCTTGGGATTGCTTGTCAACCCTTCTTGCTTTGGTGTTGGCCGGTGCCCATCGTTCACACACGTTTCAAGGAAGCTGCACCCCAACTTGGAGTGTGAAATGACGGACAGAAAGATCAGGAAAAGAACAAGATCAAAATTGGAAGTGGGTGATGACTAATGGGTGGAAAGGGACCTCTTGAGGTCTTCTAGTCCAACCCCCTGCTCTGAAGCAGGAGACCCTAAACCATTTCGGATAAATGGTTGTCCAAGTCTCTTCTTCAAAACCTCCAGTGATGGAGCACCCACAACTTCAGGAGGCTCTATCTTTGAGGCAACTCTTGTTCTGCTAATTGCACACGCTACAAGTGTGTAGGTTCACACAGCACACTTGGCCAAAATCCAGATCAGGCCACATCTTACCCAAACCTGGATTTTATGTTTCAGGTTCTCAAAGCAATAAAATAACTTCTAGATTATGAAGAACTTCATTTCCTGATGCGTCACAGATGCTCCAATTCCTTTCCAGCAAAGGGACCTTCAACCTTCTCCCCTCCCATTCAAGGCCCAAAATGAAAGGGGAAGGGGTGAGCTATCCAACCCTCTCCCTCGCTCTCCTCTTCTGGCCTTACCTCCAGGAAGATATCCAACTTCTGTCTCAGGGCTGGGATGTCCAGCTGCTTGAATTCGGCCCCGTACCGTTCGGATTTCTTCAGGCTCTGAATCTCAATCAGCAGCTTGAGCTGCTTCAAGTTCTCATCCAACAGATTAGTGGTGAACTTGGAGGTGCTGATATAATAGTCTTTACACTCCCGGTACCATTCAGTGAAGTAGTACTTGAGGGAAAGAAGTAAAACACACACACAACAGTGAACCCTTGCGCCCGGTTCCCACATCACACAAAGCCAGCCTTGAGGGTCACCAAGGAGAGGCCTCGTATTTTCAGGACAGGAAATTGGTTGATGCAAGACACATTTCATAGATTGGACAGCTGGCAGTTTGGTAGGATGTGAAGTTCATATTAATAGCAATAGCACTTAGACTTATATACCGCTTTACCGTGCTTCACAGCCCTCTCTAAGCAGTTTACAGAGTCAGCATCTTTTCCCGCAACAGCCTGGGTCCTCATTTTACCCACCTGGGAAGGATGGAAGGCTGAGTCAACCTCGAGCCTGGTGGGATTTGAACTGCCAAACTGCAGGCAGCCAGCAGTCGGCAGAAGTAGCCTGCAGTACTGCACTCTAACCACTGCTCCACCGAGGAAATACAATTAAGGATTGTATTTCAATCTTTCACTTTTTTGGAGGACTAAAGGGATTGGAAACCCTGCTATTAATTTTCTGCAAGGATGCATGTGTCAAGAATCCGTCCAGGTACACATCCAGAAGTCCAGGCAGTTCTCAAGCTCTGCCCAGCCTGCATTATGGCAAGCTTTCTTTTAACAATGGTTTGTCAAAGAAGCCATACCTGACTTCATTTAACGAAACCATAGTTTATAACCCACGGGAGAGAGTATATTTTAAAGCAGGGGGCTCCAATCTTGGCAACTTTCAACTCCAGAATTCTGGGTGCATTGAAGTCCACAAGTTGTCACTGTAGGACACCCCCTGCTTTGAAAGGAAAGAGTAAGATGCACACTGCCCTGTTAAAGCACGGAAAGTCACTGCCGCAACAACTGGCAATAACAATTAATTTAGGCTCTTTTCAACAGGGTGAGACATTTCACTAAGGATTAAATAGAATAGTATAGAATTACAGAGCTGGAAATTTAGTCCAACCCCCTGCTCAGACAGAAAACCCGATAAATGGCTGTCTAATTTCTCCTTCAAAACCACTAGTGTTGGTGCATTCACAAGTTCTGGAGGCAAGTTGTTCCACTGGTTAATGATTCTCACTGCTAGGAAGTTTCTTTTTAGTTCTAGGTTGCTTCTCTTCTTGCTTAGTTTCCATCCCTTGCTTCTTGAGAGCTATGGACTCAAGACACCCCCCTTTCCCCACCTTGCCCCCCAGAAAAAATCAGGACACAAGGCCATCAAGCTGGGATCCTGGGCGCTGAAGGCCAATAGATCTAGCGCTCAACAAAGTGGAAAAGGAAGGAAGTGACAATGCCACTGTGGGGAAAAAGTGTTACCATCACTAATGGGCAGAATTAAGGCATGGAGAGAAAGGTCCTCTTTTCCTCCACAAATGCCCAGAGCTTCAGTGGACAATACCTACCTCAATATTAATCAGCACGGCGTAAAGTTCTTCACTCGCCTGCTCAAAGTACACTTGATGTTTGAGGACGTTGGCCGTCTGAACGAGAGGGAGGCCAGCAAGTCCTTTAGCGGCCACAGATCTCAGGGTCTCCAGATCCACCCTCAGATTGGAGGCCAGGATGGCGATGTTGTGCCTTTTCTTCTCCATGATGGGCAGTTTATTTAACACCTCCTGAAACAAAGAGAGGGAGGGAGGAGAGAGATCCATTAGGAGAACCGGATGTCTCTCCAAGTGGCCAGCTCAATCCAAAACCTTTGGACCTTTTCATCCTTTCAACTAGGGACCCAGCTCTAGTTGGTCACCCAGAGTCAAAGGTTTGATTTCAGAGAATCTACTGCTAGCTGCTTTTTTCTGGTGTGGGTTTTTTTTTTTTTTTTTTTTTTTGGAGGGGGGACGCATTTCGTTAGTCAGGCATTTGTCCTCTGGATTGGCCCAAGATTAGAAAAGCAGCTGCAAGAAGAGCTAAATGAATATTTTAAGGTTCGATGCAGGAAACGTTTCAGAAGGACCATTTCAAGGGGAGGGGGGGACTATCCCCTGCAATAGGATATGCGAATTTTGCTTTATTATTCTATTCTCTAGGACAGGGGCCTCCTCCAAATTTGGCAAATTTTTAAGCCTTGTGGATTTCAACTCCCAAAATTCCCCACGGCTGGTCAGGAATTCCAGGAATTGAAGTCCACCACTTTCAACTCTGGGAACTGAAACCCACAAGTTTGGAGAGACCTGATCCAGAATGAGAGGAAAAGAGAAACATTTTTCCAAAATTTTTCTGCGTGCCAATAATTTCCTCCTCACCTTCTCCGTTGAGTTAATTAACAATTGCCGAAGATGGTCATTCTCCATTCTCAGGCTGAAGATGGTCTGCCAGAAGTCCATCACCCTTCTTCTGTGGTAGGAATTGTCCAGCATTACTTCTTGAAGATTTCTCTTTAGTCTCTTGTTTTCAACTACCAGCCCCTCCTCCTCCTCCTTCTCCTCCTCCTCAGTTATTTGGTGGGCTTGTTCTGCTGTCACCATCTACACCAAGACAAGACAATTCTGGGAGTCAAAGTCTACCCATCTTCAAGTTGTACTGTACAGTTTTGTAAGCCCATCATTTCTACTCTGAAGAGAAAACCTACCTATGATGTTCTTACCTTTTCATCCAGGTCAGAAATTGGTGAAGCCATCATCTCCTGACCCATTGGAGGTTGAGCTTCCTTAGCCGAGAGAGCCTCCTTGGCTTCCTGTAAGATTTCATGGCAACCTTTGGATGGCTCAGCAGTAGCTCTCACATAATCCTGCAGTTCCAGGTTCTTCAACCACCCAAACAGAGAAACAGGAAGGCATCAGACAACATTCCTACCTTTCTTCCCATCCAATGTTAAGGTGGGGTATATATATATATATTGCGTTACTCACTGCAGCAACCATTTTCTCAATGGTCTTGTAAAGACCATGTATGGTACTATTCAGAGTGTCCCTCTCAGCCTGAAGGCCCTCCACCGAGATTTTCAGGTACTCTTTTTCTTTGGAAACAGCTATCAAATCATCTTGGCTGGTTTGGAGTTTCTGACGCAAGTCTGTTTTCTCTTGCTCTAAAGTCTCCATTTTCTTCTTCAGTTTCTCCATGTTGTCTTCAATCCTTCCGGGGTTCTTCTGTCAAATCAAGAAATTGAAGGAGGTCCAGCAATTTCTCCAACTGACAGGTTGGTTTATTTGAGGAAGAAAGAGGTCAAATCCATTGGAGATGCTTGTGGGATAAATATTCCAGCATTGTTTCATTTGATAGCTAAAAGTCTCTCTCAATGATAAGGAACTCCCCAAAAGGAACATCGTCTCTACCACGAACATGGAAGATACTCTTTGGCCAATGGTATTTTCTCACCAGTCTTCCTCACACAAAGGTTACAGTCTTTCTCCAGCCCAACCTCTATATGTTGGGATTACTGGGATTACAACAACCAGTTAATTTAAACAGCTGGTTCCAGGAGAGACAGAGATGCTTCATAGATGTCCATGGAGGGTCTCAACCATCCAGGTCATGGTTGCCCAAAGATTTTTTTTTTTTTTTTCTAAAAGGCACCTGGACTTTCTTGGGGGTTTTTTTCCTTGAAAATGTTTCACTTCTCATCCAAGAAACCTTCTTCCACTTGGAATGCAACATTTTCCAAGAAAAAAGCCCAAGGAAATCCAGTTGCTTTTGTATGGGACAGCTGCCTGTACAACGTTTTAGGAGCCACCGTGGAATAGCCCTTATACCCGAAATAAATTATAACCTCGGTGGATGCAAATTTAGCACCTTTTTAAAAGGGAAGGTCCAGATGAAACCCAAGTGGATTAGCCTAACCATTTATTTGAGAGGGTTAGGGTTTGCACAACATGCTAATCCCTAAATTGTGGCAAATGAACATTAATTGCTAGCTTCTCACAACAGGCTATGCCCGAACGAGTGAAATGTACTAAGAGTTTCGCAGGATGGCCCAGTTTGTGTGAGACTAAGATACAATATGCCTTACTTGAGTAATTATGGTTTGTTTAGATGTAGCACGTTGCAGAAAGTACATCATTTAATTCCCTTTTTACTCTCCCAGGTCAATTCACCTGCCTTTAATGATGCTAAACTGTGTTTTCTCTTGGCTTAAAGAGGCGATATTCCTGTGTCACTCCATAACTATTTAATTTTATTTCAGTGTGTAGTCTTAAGCAAAGTCTTTTACAGCTAAAAGTTGCACAAACCCACTTGATTGTAATTTATATATAAGTGATAATTGACTTCCGATCCCATGGTGCTTTTTATTTCTTGACATGATGCTTGCCTACAAATGGTGCCGAGATATGTTTGAAGCATTTCTTTTATATATATTAAAGAAATGGTTCAAACATATCTCGGCACCATTTGTAGGCAAGCATCATGTCAAGAAATAAATAGAAAGTCACTCATCAATTCCAACCACTAACCAAAATATAGCTTTACGGTAACTTTGTGAAAAATGAAGATTCTGAGATCCCTTTTTTTTTTTTTTTTTACTTACCAGCTTAAATAAAACAAACCACTGCTTCAGTCTGGATACATCCACCCCCAATATCCCTTTCCTTCCCATCACTGGCTGGCCAAGGATTCAATTTATACCACTAACGAACCTTTTGGGGGGAGGTCCCTAGAAGGACCCAGGTGGAGAGAATGATGGGTTTGGATAATTTGACAAGCCAAGCAAAAAGGGAACTCCTCCCTGAATCTTAAAGAGATGGTTTTGGGGGAAAACTTTGGGATGGATGGATGATTCCTTTTGGAAAAAGACAGTATTTTCTTCTACACACCAGAGGAGGAAGCGTTGTGTACAAGTGTAGCAGAGACTTTGTAATATTTGACAATAACCTTTTATAATTGCAAGGGGAAGTTATCAGTCATTCAGCCACTGGCTATTGGAATATATAAATAAATAGGGTTTCCCCATATCTTTCCTTTGCTTTTCCTGTTTATTAGGATTTGGTAATCTTATTTTTTTTTCCTTTATCACCTAACAAACTTGAAGATTTTTAATTGCAGATGTGTTTTTCTCCCCATTTCATTCCTGTAAGTCAGTGCTTCTCATCCTTGGCAACGGCTTAGCCATGGTTAAGCCCAGGCATTGTGTGTTCCTCACCCATCTTGTCAGGGCTACCTAGGATTTGACTGAGATGTAACCCCAGAAGGCGAAGCTCCTGAGCTACTGTACCACCAAGGCCCTGAGGTCATGACTGGGGACCCAGGTGCGAATCCTGCCCTTTGCACTTTTCAGGTTATAAGCTACCTGCCTTCTATTGAGCCGCAACCGCTTTCGGCTGACAAGAAGCCGCATCATTGGTTTTTTTTTTTAAGGAAAAAAAAAATTAGACCCGCGCTAAAGACCGAAACTCTGCAAAGCGGGAGGATTCGAACCCGTGGCGCTGCAAACGCTGCAAGGCGGGAGGATTCGAACCTAGAACACGCCACACACACAAAAAAAAAAAGAGCAAGGAACGTTCGCTTAAAAAGCCGCCCCTCCGATTGGCTGCTGGGAGGAGGAGCGTCGCTACAAAGTAACCCGCCCACGTTAGCCAATCAGCGCTTCCTCTCGCGGCTCGGCGGAGGAGGGTGGGAAGGGGAGAGAGGAGAGAAAGGCGGGGCCAAGTGTGATGCTGACAGCAGATTCGTCTTTTCTTTGTCTTTATCCCTCCCTCCTCTCCACCATTCTCTCCGCAGGGAGGGGCGTGGCCGAGCACCCAGCCCGCGTCGCGCGTGCGCAGGATCGCCGAGCGGCCTAACACTTCTCCGCGAGCCGCTACCGCCACCGCCTTGGCAACCGCCGCCACCGCGCAGGCGCGGACGGGCGGGTGCACGGACGGGCGCGCGAGCGGCTGCGCGCGCACTTGCTCTCCTTTTCCCCTCAGAGAGCCGCCGGGCGGGGCAGGCCGGGCCGCGGCCACGAAGAGGCCGGCCTCCGCTGTTGCCGCCTCGCCATCCCCCCGGCATGGGGCGCCGGCGTCGGCGCCGGGGCTGCCGAATCCCGCCGCGCCGCCCGCGCCCACGGAGCCTGTAGCCGGGAGAGGCGGCCTGAGGCCTCCGTCGAGCCCCGCCGGGCATGAGCCGGGCAAGCGGCCTTCCTCCTCCTCCTCCTCCTCCTCATTGAGCGCCGCCCTCGCCATGGCCCAGGCCGAGAAGATGGAGCTGGACCTGGAGCTGCCCCCGGCCGGCAGCAGCGACGGCGGCGGCCTGAGGCGCTCCAACAGTGCGCCGCTCATCCACGGCCTCAGGTGACTGCAGCACCCATGCGCCGCCGCCGCCCGGAGGAGGAGGAGGGCGGGGTGGGGTGTGGGGGCAAAGTCTCCCCTCCCCCCCGCGCGCAGGAGGATGGGCTGTGCAGTCCAGGCGGAGGAAGGGGGTCCAGCCCGGCCCACCCTCTTCGCACTACAAAACCCATGCTGCCCAGCCGTGCCGGGTTGAGGCTGGATGGGCTTCTTCCCCCCTCCCCCCCATTTCTTTTTCTTCCAAAGGGCGCCAAGTTGGAGAAAGCAGGTCTGGAGGCGCCCTCCCCACCCCCACCCCTCAGAATGGGTGTCCTATGAGACATAAGGAGACGTTTTGGAAAAGGTGGATTTATTTGAGTTTGTGGGGTCCCCTGGAAGGGTCTTGGGGACCTCCAGGAAGGAAGGGCCTCTCTCTGTGCCATGGGGAGATCCCCAGTTTTTTCGGGGGGGGGGGGATGGCCAGTGGTGGGTGGTTGTGTTTTTTTCCCTCAGGATAAACCTGCCTTGCAGAGAAGGATGAAATCGATAAAAATTTGTGATTCATTTTTTTTATTAGTTTGGGTCAGGCAGTTGCTAAACTTTTTTTTTCTGTGGGTCTTAAAAATCCAGCCAGTGAAACGTGTGGTGAAAAACGATGCCATAACATTTTAGAAAAAGCGGGTTTATGGTGACGACGCAAGGAAAAAGGTTTGGCCGGATTGTGTCTGCACCTCCCCAAAGGAAATACACAACCGGGAAGCCTCAAAAGTGTACAAACCAATACTAATAATGATAATAGTGTATAATTAAAGCGGCAAGGTTTATAATAATGTGGCACGTTGAGATGGCCTAGGCTGGTCTAGATCAGTGTTTCTCAACCTCGACAACTTTGAGAGGGGTGGATTTCAACGTGCAGAATTCCCCAGCCAGACCTATACGATCTATTACCAAGATATGAATCTCTCCCCCCCACCCCCATTCAGAATCACAGAACCAACTATTTTTTTTGGTATCTGCTCAAGGCTTAGGGGAAGGCAATGATAACAATATAGCCTACATATTTACAGCCCTGGCAATTTACATGACACCCTGCAGAACAGTTCTACCCAAAAGGACAAGGGTCTTCCTTTACAAAACCTTTAAGGTATGTAGTAGTGAAAGGCCACAGACTGGAAGAGGATGGAAGGTAGATTAATTGTGAAAAATAAGGGGAATGGAAACCATTGCAGAGTTGTAACGATTCTGCTTTATTTCTTTTTAGTGATAATTCACAGGTTTTTCAGCCTTACGTCTTACGAACCCGCAGGAACAGCACAACAGTTATGAACCGACATAGCATGGTGAGTGTTTGGGAGGCACCGAAAGATTTTGGGGAAGTAATTGGAATTGAAGGACCCCATATGTCAAGGCAAGAGAAGATCATGCTGAAGGCCGAGCTTTAATGACTTTATGGTTTGATCCCCTAAGAGGCAACAGCTAGGTAATGCAAGGATCAGCTTTGCAGATGGGAGTCCCCTGGAAGGCTACTGAAGGAGGAATTAGGTAGCTGTAGGGGTGGGAATGAAACCTGGGCAGCAGGATAGTTTTGCTATGAGAATTACAACTCTCAGTCTTCCTGGAGATTGAGAAATTGGCCTGTGGATGTATTTGTGAATGTGCACATACATGCACTGGGAAATGCAAGATGGGCAAATGCATTATCCTCTTGTGTCATGTAACCAAGAGAGAACAGGACCTAGAATGAAGTTGTCAGCTACATCCTGAGCAGGTGCCCTTCCCAAAGGCTGAGAAATCCAGAATGTGCAATTTCTTTCCAATTTTTGGTTAGGTTCAACAGCATCTAAAATGCCCCTTTGGATTTTAAAACATATGGTCAACTCTGCAGCTGTGCTTTGCTTTTCCAAAACAAGTTGTGTTGCCTGTTTTGGCAAAAAGCGTTAGAGTTAATGTCTTTTCTTTGCAGTTAAAATACACAGAGCAACAGGCTTTATTTTGTAATGCATTGGTCATTTTGGAATGTGGGTGTTGGCGTGCTTCTGAATGACGGAAACTGTTAATTCTTCCTTCCAAGGAGAATTGAGTATTCCCTCAGTGCTATAAAACGAGGAGCTTTCAGGGCCGCCTGCCTTGAAGCATGGGCTGCGTGGTAGTATGTTTCTCCAACATGAAAATAAAGCTCCTGAAAGGAAGTAGGTTTTGTATTGCCTTGTGCTTTTTATTTTTGCTGGCTTTTGAAATGAGTGTCTGTATTTTTCCCCCAGCTGATATCATCATCTCCGATCCGTATCCCTAGTAGTCGACTTCATCAAATCAGAAGGGTAAGTGAATAAAACAACATTCCTTTCTTCCGTGAAAAGAACATATCTCGGGTTTCTCTGCGGATTCTTTTTTAACTATAGCTGGCACAATTACATTTTTGGCAACCTAAATTGAATATCACACTCAGAATGTTCTCTCTGTTAGAGATTTCTTTTGTGAAAGCACACACACACACAAAATCCCTCTAGACTTCAGGGATCTCCCACTTTAACAAGTTTTACAACTTGTGGACTTCAGTTTTTGTGAAATTGAAGTTGTAAAGTTGCCGTGGTTGGAGATCCCTGCAGTCTAGATGGAAACGCAGCTTCCAGATACACCTCACGTTGTGAGTACAAGCTGGCAATGCTTTGTAGAAGGGATATCCTCACACACAAGCCATGGTTCAGCTGACCACGATGCTCCGGTAACAAAGTGCCAGTGAACTTAGGCAGGAAGCTGTGAACCCCCGGTGACATTAATATTCTTCCTCTTCCTCAGGAGGAAGGAGTGGACCTGATGAACAGAGAAACAGCCCATGAAAGGTAGGTGTGATTCAGACGCTGTCTAGAAGTAGCCTCTCTCGTCTTGCTGTGGCACTGATGACCCTTTTTGTGTTTTAGGGAAGTGCAAACAGCAATGCAGATAAGCCAGTCATGGGAAGAAAGCTTGAGCCTGGTAATCTCTTTACAGATGTTTAATATTTTAATTCCACTCCTTCACTTAACCAGTGAACGTAAGGCGCAAGAGCAGAGGTAGCTTAAGGGGAGTGGCCGGTTCGCCACTTGGCTTTTCCTTAGAACGGCTCAGCTTTTCTGGCTGCCACATTTCACGTAAACCATAAACTGGATACTTTGTGTTCCCAGAGCGACAACGACTTGGACAAATCTGAAAAATCTTCCTCTCCAAAGAGAATTGACTTCATTCCTGTTTCTCCAGCTCCTTCGCCCACCAGAGGTATAGGAAAGGTAGGTCAGAGAGATCTGGGGTAGGGGCCAAAGGTGGTGGTGGTGATGGGTTTGTCTGAATTGTCCATTGTGTGAAGCAGAACATAATGAGAGTTATGCGATGGCTTATCCAAAGGAGGCCACTTGTACCATCCTATCCCTGTTTGTGGCTTCCCCCTCCCCTCACGTCCACAGATCATGCTGGTGAATTTTTCATTTCCCGTCTTTTCAAATCCCGTGCAAATTTTCTGCTTTTCCTTCCTAGCAATGCTTCTCACCGTCTCTGCAAATGTTTGTGAGCAGTAACGGACTGCCTCCAAGCCCTATTCCTAGCCCCACGAGGAGATTTTCAAAGTGAGTTGATGTGTTTGAAGTAGCGAGGCCTTTCTTAATAACAACAGTTTCACTGCTGTAACAGCACCTGAAGAAGGATCTACCCAAGGATGGAACTGACATTAGCAAGTGTTCCAAGTATTGAAATGGATTCTGGCTGGATGCTTCCCTCTGTGGCGGTTGCCTAGATACCCTCAGATTAATGTCTGTGGTTCCTAGTCCTCCATTCCACGGGTTTGTTTTTAGCCATCATCAAAACGTCCGAGTGACCTTCCTTGAAATGAGGGTGAGGAAATACTTTCTAGGCAGTGCAGTGGAACAACTCTTTGTACAAAGCTGCAGCTTGCTGTCTTTTTCTTTAAGTGTGAGTATGAGTTCACAAGGACATCTGTCTCTCGTAAAAAATACTTGCAAAACAATTCATAAACAAATTGTGCTGCTAGTTTTTGTTTGGTAAGTGCCAGAATGGTCTCGGCAGTTGCAGTGCCCAGTCAGCAGATAGAACTAACAGGACAGGAATAGATAATGTACGTTACATATCGTACCTCTTAAAGGCACCTGGAATGGGATACGGTAAGAGTCCAGGAAGGTAGAAATCTGGAAGATCTAGCTTTGCTTTTCAAGAATTAAACTCCATCAGATATCTAGCGTGAAACTTAAGAAACACCTCAATCAGGTGTAAATCTATAAATCTACTTCAGTTGGGTATAAATCTGGATTCCTTTTTTAAGGATTAAACTCCGTCGGGTACACTGCATGTATCTTAACCTTAAGTTCTTTATTGGCCCCTCTGCGTGTCCTCTACAGGAAATCTTGTCCATTCTGTCCAGGTTGGTTGTTTCCATAGGTACTACAACTCCCAGAATCCTTGGGTTACATTAACTTTTAAGGCTGGCGGAAAGTGGGGTCTTCTATTTCTAGATCTCATGCATACATAAACTGGTTTTAAAATAATTTGGGGATGCGTTTTCTTACAAACCTTCAGAGTCTTCAAACATCCCAGAAAGATAATACTCCGACTTTGATTTTAGCAGGAGGAGTCAGAGCCCAATTAACTGTATCAGGCCCAGCGTGCTTGGTCCCATTAAAAGGAAAGGTATGTAGTGCTTCCATTAAAATATTATGCTGTCTAAATATTCCAAAATATTGTGCTGTCTTAATACCTGATGTCCAGTACATCGGGTATTAGACAGCACAAGGGTCTTCCCCCAGCTGGCCATTGCTATATAGTTGGGAGAAAGCCTGTTTTATCGATCACTTCCTCCTGATGGGATGATCTCAATTTGCAGAGAGAACAGTGTGAAGTTCTTGGATGCAGGTTGGTGTCTCTGACGGCTACGAATGACCTCCCTTGTATTTCTGCCTGATGGAAGTTTATCATTCTTCTGCGTTCCAAGGAGAATGCCTATTCCTTCAGCGCTATAAAATAAAGGAGATTTCAGGGCCACCAGCCTTGGAGTAGAGGCTGAATGGTAGTATATTTCTCCTACATAGAAACACAGAGGCTTGAATTTCGCTGCTGTTTTACGTGCTCTCTAGCTGATTCCAGTAGGGCTACGAAAGCAGCCTTCCACAGAAAGTAGAACCTGTTTATCCTCTTCAGCTTGATTAAGTGGGGGGGGGGGAGGAGACACCCTGCAAAAGATTGGATATGAACTGGGAATGTTGTTGGAGCTTGCAGGAGAATTCCTTTGGGAGAGAAGGAAGGGTTAACCTCGCTCCTTTTGAAAGACAGACATGTACTCTGGGTAGTTTGCCAAGGCTTATTTTTCAGAAGGCGACCAGGAGGGACACATTCTACCTGCTAAATGTCAAGAATAAGGCACCCTTTATGTGTTCATAGCACAACTCTTTCCAGTTCGCTTTGTTCTTACAAAGCTTTGATTTGCTGTGCTGTGCTGATGTTATCTGTCTCCCGTGGCAAAATATGTCGGTCTGAAGTAGATGACGGAACCTTAACCTCTCTTTAAAAAAAGCTCCCTTTTCAAATTTAATAAGAACGGCTTGAAATTCCCACAGGTGAAATGGAAACCGAAAGCCAGCCAAAGAGACTTTTCCAAGGAACCACAAACATGCTTTCTCCTGATGTCACCCACCTGACTGACCTCAGCTCATGGTAAATTATTTCTGCAGAAAAGTTGCTGAAATTACGCTGCCCTTCTTACAAACGGACTGCCAAAGCGGTTGTAAGGCTCCTTATGGTTTCATAGAGCCTGTGTAATTTTTTATGACCCCTGCTGAGAAATCCATGCATTCAAGCAAGAAGAATCACTTTTTGAGATTTAAGGAAGGGCTAGAAAGTGTTGGGCAGATGTTTCCTTCCCAGACAGAAGTTCTGAAGTTCACTCCATGGCGTTTCTCAGCCACGCATTGTCCTGATCCTCTGAAAAGCTGCCACTGGTCAGCGGCTCCATTGGGGCAAAGGGTGGATTCTTTGCAGTCCTGTCTTTTTGGTGTCCGTTGTGGTACATTAGATTCCCACCTGGCTCCTCGAGCGAGTAGGAACGAGAAAATACATTTGACAGCTGGAGAGAAGTTTTAGGGTTTCCAGTTGAAGAAGCTAGACTTGAATTTCTCCGCCTTGTGACTTGGGTGAATCGCAAAACCAACCTTAATTCTGGAGGGCCAGTCCCAGGGGCCTGGGATTTCAACGTCTTCCCCCACGCGCAAACATTTTGCAGCGAAACCATTCCCACCCCGAGGTTGAGGCGAGCTGCTGGAGTTCCTGAACGGTTTAAATGCTTAAGGAGCTGTTCAGTCAAACTCAAGGAAAAAGCGAGTCGCGGGAGTATAAAGTGAAGACAGGATCTGTGTGTGTCACATTCCAGAAAGGAGACTTGATTGAAAAGAGAAACATTGGGGGTTTTTTTCCCACCTCCTGTCAGTTCTTGACTCTGTCAAAACATGAAAATCAGTTACAAGTGATGCTAGTTATGAGATAAATAACATTTAATGTCCCTCCCTCCCATTTAATTCCCCAGTTTATGGGACTGCAGGCATCCCTGGCGATTATTCTCCTTCAGGATATTTTGTTTCAAGGATCATTCTACAAAAGGGGCAGCTGCCCCGTCCTTTTATCCAAAGTCTACCTGACTAAAATGGCGTGCTTTTCCCTCTTTTCTTCTAAGTTTGTCTTCGGATATCCTGGACGGGAGCACCAGCAGCGTCAGCTCTTCCTCCGACTCCCTGGCCAAAGGCAGCACCGCCACGGAATCGCCCCTCGCTTGCTCCAACTCCTGCTCTTCCTTCCTCTTGATGGACGACCTTTCGCCCAAGTGACTTTCCCCAGGGAGGAGTCGGCGTCTCTTCCCGCCCCGCCCTCTCCCCCTCTGCATACGCGCCGAGAGAATCCACGGGAAATAAACCCCTCCAGGGACCCGAGGGGTTTAAGTACTGAGTGGAAATATTAACGCGGCTTTCATTCTCGGCAACGTCTCCGAAGTGGTTCTGGCGATCTTTTTCTCTTTCAGCCGATATGCCGGGCCCTTAACCCAATGGGGTCTTTTGGCTGTCTGGTTTTGCAGCTTTTTGGGTTTGTTTGTTTTTTTTAAACCCAACCCGATATTTTACCCGTATCTGTTGAAATCATTACTATCTTTACTTTCAAAGAAACCGCAACGCTTTTTTATTTTTTAGGATTTTTCAGACAAGCACCTAATTTATATTAGTGTGAAAATGGTAGGCGGGGAAGCCTTTCGCTGTTGCTATCATGGTTGTGGGTTGCGGAGGTAAAGGATTGCGGGGTGGTGGTGAAAGAATTGTTTAGAAAACTGTCCTTATTCAACGTTTTTTTTTTTTTTTAAGAATAAGATTGCTGTAGAAATTCATTGAGGGGGAAGAAATGAACTCTTTCCGCTGGACAGTGGCACATTTTGGGCCTTCTCTCTTTCCCCCTCCGTTCACAATACCCCTAAACAATTATTTTGTAGGGACTTCTTTATTTCTCAGTTGCATCTTCTACTTTTTCATTTCCAGAGAAGAGGAAGAGGAGGTTGCAAAATTGCCCCTTTGTGGTTCAACCAGCGGCTGCCGTCACTTTTGGGAGCCGGGATGCTTTGCGAAGGCCGGCTCCGTTGCAGCCGAGTAGCCGGAGGAGGATTTAAAACTCACCTGCTGTTTCTGGGGTGGCACAGAGAATGGCTTCCAAGGCTGCAGGGATGACCAGTTGCAAAAATATTTGGGGGTGGGGGGGGAAGGGGAAAGGGGAGGGGGCAATTGTTTTGGCTATCAAGTAGAATACATCAAATAGTCGGTGTCTCCCACGGCACTGAGCAACGTTTGTGCCTTAGGAGACCTAGTAAAAGAATGGAAGAATGTAAGCGAAGGACCTGGATGGAGGGGAAAGATTTTTAGGGGGGGGGGCTCGTACCAGGTGCTGCTGCCCTCCCGCTGCTGCTCTTTGGTGGCTCCTGGGGGGCTCGAAGGGGAGGAGATCCTCCCAGCTCTTCAGGGTCAGGCTTGCTTGGAAGGCAGCAGCCATAAGGCAAGCTGATTGGCCAGAAAGGCTCCCTGTTCGTTGGGCTCGAAACTGTTGGTCCGTAAGGAGCTTCCTTACCTTCAAGCCAGGAGGAGGGGATAAACCTGTAGTAGTTTAGCTCAGTTCGGGCTACAGCAAATGGTTTATTTACTTCTTGAGAGCTTACCAAGGCTTAACCAACAGAAAAGAGATCCACTTGTAATCTACTGTGTTATGCTATTTATTATTTATAACTGTAAAAAAAAAAAAAAAAAAAGTCTGGTGTTGAATTATAGTATTTTTTTATGATTGAAACCCTTTTTTATGTTTTCGTGAGTGCTGGCTAGTCTGTGTTGAGTTAGGCAACCTTGTCTGCCAAAAAAAAAAAACCATAAAAAAAATAATGTATGCTTCCCCTTTTGAATGTTTGTGAGTATCCACACGCTCTTTTTTTGTCAAGTTTTGGGGGAGGGGGGAGAGTTCTCCCCCCCCCCCTTTGGGTAAGATAATAGCACTGAATTTGACACGGGATTGTGCTGGGATTGTGCTGAGAAGGCACGGGGATCTCTGCCAAGGTTTGCCTGTCTAAGAAGGGGAGGGGAAAGACCCGTCGAGAAGACTTCCATCTTCTACAAGAGGTCACTTTATTTTCCGTACTTTTAGCATTTTTGGTTTCAAAAGTGTCTGTTTGGAATTGTAATAAGTAATTACACTCGGGCCAGTTGTGCCTCCGTCGTTGTGATCTCACTATGGAGAGTTAGTTTCCCCACTTCCAATAAATATTGTAAGATAATTCAGTGGTACTTTTTCCTTTTCAAGCAGCACGAATCATTCCGTGAACAGAGTATATGCTTTTATGGACACCTGTTGTTGCTACTGCTTGTTAGTCTTTGAAACACTGGGCAGGGGATTTATATCTTTTGTTGTTTTCCTCTTCCAATACCTTTTATTCTTCCTCTTGTATTTGATAAAACAAATTGGGCAAAACTTCTGCTCTATCACAAAATTCAAATGCCATGGTCCTCTGGCAGAAAATTTGAACTGCCTATTTTTAGTTGATTTTTCATTCCTTTTCGTCTCTTTGTGGAATTGCTGGTTCTAAGCAAAATTAAACAAATGGACGCGGTTTCAGATATGCACATTATACTACATTCAAGCGGTAGCCACCAACTTTACGAACTGTATTTGAGTGGAACTACAGCTGTGAGGCCAGCCGTCGTTTGACCAGATCTGATTTTTTTAAAACATTTCTTGCGGTCATCATTAATCAAATCCACTTCATCCCGTGGCAATTTTTTGCCAGAGGTTGGGGGAGAAACACACACCCCCCCACCCAAAATTTGCAGCCTCATAACTGTTCTACACTGCAAACCACCCTAAAGGCCTGCACACCTATCGTCACTTTGAAATTGGGTCATAAGTAGCTTTTGACAGGTCTGTCACAACAAGTTGCTAAACACCTGGTCGTAAGCTGAAGGACTTTCTGTAATAGAGAACCAAGCAATAACTGGCCTTGTGTCCCTTCCATTTCTGTGGCCACAAGAGGGCACAAAGCAAGTTGAAAATAGCTTTAGACAACTACCGTGTAGTATGTGTTGGTTTGAGAAAGTGGTCAGAATACCAGAACAAATCTTGCTTGCATCTGGGGGACCACAAAACGCCGTGCGTTTGCAGCGAACCCCCTGGAAACTGCCTCGGAGAGATTGTGGTTGTTGCAGCCATTTTTCTTGCTCCTGTGATGTGAGGGATGCTATGTGAGTTTGATGCACAAGCAGACTTAATTCTACCATTTCAGATAATAGTTTCCAACATGTTTTACCTCTGCTTCCTACTGTGGTGCATCGCTTATTTGGCTTGTTTTAGTTAGTGCTGGAACTTCCAAAGCTGCAGTGACTGCTCGGCTACATGCTCTCAAGTCACTGTTGATTCTTGACCGATGGGTAAATGTTCTTCAGGATGACCTGGTCCTTCCGATCTTCTAAATGGCATCACCATCTTCATCTATGCCCAGCTGATCGTCCTCCTTGCTTCGCTATCTCCCCACAATAGAGCTTCTGCAGAGAGCCAGGTCTTCACCGAAATGTGTGCTTAGTCGGATCATTGGAGCCTGCCTGGGGTGATAACCCCTTGTTGGGTGACCCATTGGTTTGTTTGCTTAGCCCTTTCTAGTTCAGGGCTCTCCAACCTTGGGAACTTTAAGACTTGTGGACTTCAACGCCCAGAATTCCTCAGCCAGCAAGGAATTCTGGGCGTTGAAGTCCACAAGTCTTAAAGCAGCCAAAGTTGGAGAGCCTTCACCACCACCACCACCAAAAGTTCAAAGCCAGGAGTGTCAACAACCTGCCTCTTCAAAACTCCCTTCCACAGGATGAGTTTCCGTGGAAAATTGCTCACAATAACGAGGTCGCTCTGCCCTCGTTCCCAGTTCTGCTTGGCATCGAAGGACAATAAGCTTAATGGAGATGGCCACCTTCGTGTCCTTGTGTCGTGACTGAAATCTCCACCTCCGAGTTTCTTCTCTTTCCCCATCCCCTTTCGGTTTTTTTTATACTAAAATTCAGGCACATCTGTGAATTGAGCCTGGGAGTTGAAGTCCACAAGTCTTAAAAGTGGCCAACTGGTCATAAGTCCCTTTTTTCAATGCTGTCGCAACATCACTAAATGAATTGTTGTAAGTCAAGGACCACGTCTAGAAACTCAGTGATTTTTGCTGGTTTTGTGCTTCTTTCTCCACATCAGATGTGCCTTTAAAATGGTCAAAAATTCCCAACTGGGGATTTTTCTTTCCCGGCCCCTCATTCTTCCAGTCTGTTGTATGTCTGCCGCAGAAGCTGGGCAGGGAGGTAGACTTCTCCAGAAAAGCTGTCCTGCTCCAGGAACGATTCCCAAGCAGGCTTATCTGCAGCGCGACCGGCGCTAAATTGGGAGCGACTGTACCACAGCATCTTGGGCGTAGAGTCTCGCTCAAGTCAGCAATTTTATCATGGATGATTCATGCTTTTTCCAGCCATGCCTCTTTCCTCTCTCGCTCCCCTCCTGCGCTGCAGACACAGGTCCATCTGTTCAGGATTCTCCCCTTCAGGGGAAGTTCATAATTGCATGTGTGCGATAACAAGGCTTGAGTTACAGCAACGAAGTCGAAAATCAGCCCGTTCCCTCCGCCGCCGAATCCAATCCTTCCTTCAGCTAGCAGCTTCTTCCTGTGCTGCTGCCATTCCTATGAAAGGTCCCTCCGGTGCAGGATCCCCATGCCATGTCAGTGCTGAGCTGGTCCTTTGAGAAGGGAAGAGTCAGTTTAAAGAAATGGACTACCCCTGTGGAGTCCCAAGCAAGTGTTTGCCGGTCAGCGAGCCACAGACACGGTTGGCATTGGCCAAAAAACGAGCGGTTAAAACGCAGGAAGTGAGTTGTAGACCACAGTGACGTCACGCAGCGGGTGGTGCTATTTTTACTCCCCTGGGTAATTGTAAACTCTGAGTTGAAAAGTAACGGGGAGAAGGAGGAAGGATTGGAAGGGATGGGAGATGGGGGACGAGGTCGAAGCGACTGGCCAGTTTTAAGCCAGGGGGGTTGCTTGCTTGAGGGAGAATTCAAATTTTATTCATCACAGGCAGAGTCATACATGGTACGAAATGCAGTGAAATGTGTAGATGGAAGGGACCTTTGGAGGTCTTCTAGTCCAACCCCTTACTCAAGCAGGAGAACCTATACTATTTTAGATAAGGGAATGTCTAGACTCTTAAAAACATCTTTTCTCATGGTTAAAACATACAAAGAACGGTTGCAGGAGCTGGACATCGCTAGTCTAGTGAAGAGAAGGAGCAGGGGAGACGTGATAGCGATGTTCCAATATTTATTTATTTATTTATTTAT
>JAEANM010002252.1:0-25031 GCA_017656035.1 Myanophis thanlyinensis
ATTATAAACTATTCTTGATTTATTACTATAGATAATAGAAAATGTGAATGTGATTTTAATTAATGAAGTATGGAGTAGTCTCAAAATGGATACCAAGCCCTCTTTAAGCATGGTAGCTCTAAATTTCAATTGGCAGTAAGATACAAAATATTAAAAATGGGAAAAAGGCATAGTTTTAATGCAATGAACTTAGGCATCCAAATTATTCTATATGCATAGAGATATTGGAGTAAAATGGGAAATATTGTCAGATATGTGAATCTATGAAATGAGTTTGAAAGTCAAACTCAAGTTCGTATGTTAGAGGATAAAGAATTATTTTTTGCCATTGCAGCTTGGAGCAAATACAAAAATTTATTTATTTCTTTTAAAGAAAAGCAAGGAGTAATTTTTTTAAAAAATGATTGTTTTCAAATGATAGCTTGAAAGAGTTTAAATTTACTTTGCCATCTATGCTCCAGAGTGTAATCCTAGAAATTTTAAAAGTATTTTGCATTTCCATGTCTATCAGTGGACCTGATCCACTGGAATATGTATCCTTGTTCCTCTAACAGGAATCTCCACAGCCATTTTTCCTCTTCCATTGATCTTTTCAGCAAGGATTACAGTATGTGTTCATGGGTGTGGATTAAGGTTGGTCTTGAATTTATAAAGTATGCTCCTCTTAAGACACAATACTAGGGAATGTTAGCAATAGAGTATATGTATTTATTTTATTCTAGTGTTAACAGATCTCCAAATGTCTTTCCTCATTGATGTGCTTCCTGTAAAATTTAGGAATAATAATTTATCCATTAAAGTTTCTTCTCCTGTGAGGATAGGATTCTTCTTATTACTGTTTTAGAAATCTCATTTATTTGAACATTGCTACTGTTTCTCCAAAAACATGACCCAACCCAATAATAAGCCGAACCCTAACTTTTTGGGGTGAGCCTAATATTCCTACCCTGTAAATAACCCTGGGGAATGGGCATGGCCAGCACGAGTGGTGGTGCAGAGGTGTGGGAAGGTTTGCGGAAACTCCAGCTGCAGCCCGCTGGCCTCTTGGGCAGTGCAAATACTGCTTTTGCCCTTCTCTTTCTGGGCGCAGCGCTTCTGCTTGATGAGATGTTGAGCCCCGCCTACGGACTTGCTATACCTGGGGCTGTTGCCAGAGGTTGCTGCAGACACTGGTGGAACCCCAGGACAGAGCCAAATGCCTGCATGCCGAATGCCTGCGTGCCATCTGGGTGGCGGCAGGACTTAGAATGCTTCCAAATGCCTGCACGTCATCTGGGCGGTGGTGAAACTTATGGGAATGCACCCAAAGGCTGTCCAGATGGTTGCTGCTGCCGCTTGGGCCCCTGACGGCTGATTCCCTTGTTAGGTCTGGATGAAGCCGGCAGCTCTGTGACCAGCTGCTTTGGTTTTTCCCTCTTTTGGGGAGGCTTGCCAAGAGGGAAAAAGCAAAGTGGCAGCTGCGGAGCTGCCAGCTTTGTGGAAGTGGTCCAACAAGCAGAAGTACTATGCCCAGAAAGAAAAGGGCAAAAGTGATATTTGCACTGTCCCGGTTAAAAAAAAATTGTTCAGACCTTCCAACTTCTGACACACACACACACACACACACAGAACTCGCAAAGTTGGAAGGTCTAAACTACCATTTTTTTTTACCTTCCAACGAGAAGGATCCCTACGAGGAAACACTGCCTCCCTCAGAGGCACAGAGACAAACACAGTGAAGTTAATTGAAGACATTCCCTCTCCAGCCGGCCCACAAGATGCTCATACTGCTAAATGTTGGGGGGTGGGGAATTAAGACACCCATTGAAAAGAAGACCTAGCTGTTTTTTCAGGGGTCAAAAGAAAATAAGACCTGGTCATATTTTTGAAGAAACACAGTATTTAAAATATAATTTTACACTGAATCAAATATATGTCTGTGCTACTAGTAGCAATGCAAACGTAGCAATCATATGAAAAGGAAAAAAAAGTACAATTCTCTTAATCTGTCAGCACTTATTACTATGCTGTATTAGTTAAACAGGAACACAATAGAAATAGGAATAAGTCTTCCGTGTTGCTGTATTTTTCATTAAAGTAGTTGTTTGGATCAGGAAAATGAGGTTTGAACATTTCTAAAAACTTGTTTTTAATGCAGAAATAGTATAGACAATGCTTTAGATTAGTTAAAAGGAATGTTACACATTTTCTGTAGTTAATCATACCTAACACTAAAGTAGGGGATAAATACCTGGGTTTCTGCCAATAGCATAATTAAATATTATTGAAATTATTTCATTTTTATTTTGTTCTTATGTAGGAATGAACCTGATCAGCAATGTAGATTTGTGCCACCAGTATTTACAATATACAACCAGGATCAAGTTATGATTTTTATTTTAGGCTTATATTACATTACACTATAACAATTTTTATATTTCCAAAAAACTCTGTTACTTCTGGAAGTTAATTTTTGTATTTTGATGGACATTATACATAAAGCAAATAGGAAGCCCTTCTAGGTCTATTTAAGTTTACGAAGGTTACTGTTAAGTAGAAGTACATTACATTTTAGCTAAGTATTTATTTATTGTTGGTCATAAATTCTTTTGTATGAAAAATTGGAACATTAATATTACATGAAAGCTTATGGGATTATAATGATGAATAATTAACATAAATGTTTAAAACAATAATAAAACAATTGAATTATATTCTGTTTTTATATTATTTTGTCACAAGGTTTAAGAGTACTGTAAATAGGCTACAATAATATGAACTAATAAATATATTTGAAATTCCTGATTAAGTTTTGTTTAATAGTAACAAATCTTTCAGTATTAAGGTCAGGATCTTGGAAAAATCCTTTGTTGGAATTAATGAATTTTATTTTAAACTACATGGCATTATCAATTATAAGAGTATTCCACACTGGGATGAGCAGCAGATCTTCTGAAACTAATTTTCTTCTGACTAATTTTCAAGGAGCATATTTAATATTAAAGGAATGTTTTGTGTTTTTTAATATTGCAATCTCTTTTAAAACATGCCTATAATATTGAATTATTTCTGATAATATACTTTCCAAAGTGCAAAAAGCAAGTTAAGTTACTTATAAAACAACATCTTGGGATATAAAAAACCTCTACTTTTATTGCCATGTTTATCATTACATAGTTTCTTATCTGACTAAATTCATATATTAATGCTTCAGTAATAGAATGGCAGCACTTGTAAATAAATTGTTTAAATGAAATTATGGTGTAAATATTCCATTTACCTTTTGTTTCAATCAATATCTGAAAATTAAAAAAGAAAAAACAAGATCATGTGCCAAGCCAACATCAATTCTTATTTAAATATAAAAAATTGAACTTCAATTTTAAAATAACAAGGCAGAACATTCTTGTTAATCAAAATATTATATTATGTCATCTTGAAGCTTTATTGAAATAATTAGGTTTATATCAGAGCTTCTACAGTTAACATTTTGCATAATTGACTTAAATACACAAACCGACTAGTTAAAAACTTCATTAACTAGTAGATGCACCATTCACCCTGAACCAGCAAGGTTTTCTTAGACTGGTCATCCTTTGCACTCTGATCTCATGTTCACAAAAAGATGTTATGAAATGTAGCAAAGAGACTATTCCAAATTCTGTCAAGCAGAAACAATCAACTTTTTCAGTTAAAGGCTACATTTGACATCGAGTGATATGCCAAGCTCTACTTCATCAACAAAGTAAGGACAATTGCTAAAAATTGATTTAATTTATACACAAACTGAATTAACATATTAAATTAATTGAGTACAGTTAATATGATTATTCCCATCTATTTAATTTTTTAAAAAAATCTTTGTGCCACATTGACAATTTTATTGATGGGCATTTTCTAAAGAGCTGTGGGAGTCATGCAGATGGGAGAACTTAGGGTTCTGACTTCCATATTAAGAAAAGAGAAGTTTGCATTCAGTCTGAATCAGTTTTTCTTTATTGGCAGGGTAGAATGAATGAACAATTCTGGTGGAAATAAAACTTAAAAGTATTCTGTAGTTTTCAGAAATCAGCACTGATTTAGTATTAATCAAATTCAATCACTACTTAAAGGGCCCACAGTCTTAGATTCTCTACATAATTATCAAATGTGGACTGCTTTATTCTTTTTGTCTCCATGGGAAACCTAAAATACTACATTGTACAAGCTACATTGGTGTTGGGTTGAAAATGAACCACACCACTTCTGTGATAACCTCCAATGAGGGCTACAGGTCAAATTGGTAGGACATTCTAGATGCTTTTCTGATGCATTTGGAGCACACAACGATGCTGTGCTAAATGAAAATAATTATATGCTCATTAAAGGTTATGTTGCAAATGGCCTTAAACAGAATTTTAAAAGCAGCCTTGGAGAGAACATTGGACGTGATAATGTTCACCATATTTTCACCATATCAGTACTCTGAAGAATCAGTATTTATAGGAAACTGTGTTATGGCAGAACTATTTATAATTTAACTGGGTTTCACCTACTTTATCAGTAATGACTCACCAAGATCTTGGGATATTTATTTATACCATCTGTTACTTGATCTTTTTAAATTGAAGATCCAGGGATTGAACATAGCCTTATGGGCATCCAGTGCATTGCTATCTGTCACTGATCTATGGCTCCTCTCCTAATAGACTGAATCCTTCTTAAGCTTAATGAAATCAGTGGGCTAAAGAACACAACAGTATTTGCACTGTCGTTCTCCATATAGTTGCAATGATATGCGTGGAATTGTCTTCTTAACAGAGAATAAAGAAAATGTAGCTTCTAAAACTTGGAAATAATACAATCATTAAAGGGTGGGGGGAAATTTGGGTAAAACAAAATGCAATACACAAAGAAAACAAATCCATAGAATTCAAAAGAACATTAAGATTTTTAACTAATACATTGCTAAAAGAATGTATTCCTTTACTCTTAGTTGCTTATTATAAAAATATATTAAATACACATCTACAATATTTTCTCCTGTTTCTTTCTGTTGAAAATATATATTCCCACTGAGTGATAAAACAGGAAATACTTTTTATACTGTAGCTAGATTAATGAAGAGTAATGTGTATCATTTCAGCCATCTGAATGGGAAGGTATAGACCTACCTGTGTGAAGAAGAGCTGTACTGACAGTTATTTTAAAAATTGAGTGATTACATATAAACAGTGAGTTTCTAGTCCCATATCAATGTAGGTGTGTGGATGTATGTGCGTGTATACACACACACAATCACATGCACACACATATGTACTGTATATACATACACTTATCTTCCACATGTTTATTTAAAAGTAAGGACATTGAGCAGTAGCTTCAGATACAGGTAGTCCTTAAGTTATGAACATTCATTCAGTGACTCTTCAATATTATGGCAGCACTGAACTAAGGGAAGCTATCATTGGCCCCCATAGTTAACTGTTGCAGCACTCCTGCAGTTATGTGATCAAAATTTGGCATCTGGCAGCTTGCCAGCACTTATGATGGCAAGGGTGCTTCAATTCTCCCCTCGTTCCGTCTACCTATCCCCATCTATGCCCTTTTGGCTCCTGGCCATCCAGGCCACAATACCCCTAGCTAACCTCTTGCTGTCTTGCTTCCACCGCTGACCACTCATACCCAGTCGGGCCTTTCACAAAGCAGCTGCTGGCTGCATGAGGCATTCTTTCCTGGGTCACACACTGCAGTCTCCTTGCAAGACCTGGAGAAGATGGACTTGTGGCAGCAGCTGCCTCATGAAGGACCAGGGTGGACCTGCCTCATCGACAGTAGAAAGAAACTGGAAGAAAATAAGATGGGGTTGTGGAGTGAGAGGGGCCTCGGAGTACAGGGCAACTATGGCTGGGACTGGGCCGAGGTACCCAAGGATAACTGTGGCTTGTACCACACTGTTGGTGCTGGGACTTCCCAGGGAAGAGTGGCTTTGCATTGTACTGTTGGGATGACTGAAGGTTCCAGAGGCAGCTCAACTTTGTACTGTGTTGCAGATAAGGGGCTTTTTGCTGACCCAGAGTTGCAGTACACCAAGAAGCCCTTGAGTGCAGAGTGGCAAGCAGCTCTGGAGCTGTTAGGTTCTGGGTTTTTTTGCTGCCCTGAAAGGCAGCGTGTAGGGTAGCTAAAATGGCAGAGATAGAGGGAGTCCCTTACTTTACTGAGATTCAGGGCTCGGACAGACCAACCTAGAATGGCTTAGATTGGGGTGAGTCCCAGGCTATCAGCCAATGGAATTCAGTTGATTGCAATGGGAGTGCCATTATTGCTAACAACAGCAGAGGGCGTGCCATTATTGATTGTTGTCAATAAGTGATCTAAGACATGCAAAGTGCTTAAATAATTAAACTTCTGATACCATTTGTGATAATAAATCAAGGACTACCTATGTTATTAATTTGGTCATTCTTACATTACCCCTCCCCCCCCAATGCATAGCATTCTGAATCTTGCTGGTGCTTGTTATGATCAAGGGAGAATTTGCCCAGAAGGAATTATTGGGAATTTGGAGATGAATATGCATTTAGTGTTGGATTGGTGGGGTGGGGCATCATTTCAGACTAATTCAACATTCAAATACAAGAGAGGAGAGAGGGAGAGGGATTGACAGTATTTTAAGAGTAGCCATTATGTTCAAGCAACAATAATTCAAATAGCTATAAAATGTTATCAGTGTAGGCCAGAGGGTTGTCTTTTCCTTTGTTTAGTGAATGGATTGCTGCTTCTGCCAGTGGCTTTTCCTGGCAGTTGGCTTTGGCACATCACTATTGTTCAAATAGACTTTTCCAAAGACATAGCTCCTTAACTGCTAACTTAAAACTAGTCATATGGAGACTGCTTATCTAGCTAGCCAGTACTTCCTGTACAGTTGCATGCTTCATAGCTTCAACCATAACAAGAACTGTGGCAAGATGCTGTCTTTGTGGGATTAGCAGCTGTTCAGACAGAGCTTATGTTTTTAGGAGGTTGCTTGTTTGCGTAAACTAGTCTGTAAACCATATATGTTAACAAAATATAATACAATAAGATTGCCAAAAAAACCAAAAAACAACCCTATTAGAAAAGTCTAGGAATGAAACTAAACTTCACAGGCAAATTGAAAAGCAAAAAAAAAAAAAAAGGAAAGATTTCTTCTATACATGAGGCTGTATTTTTAAATATAAAATATAATTTATATGGCTTTTCCCTTAATAGATAAAGAGTAAACCACAATCATTACAATGATAATTTTTCATAAACAGTATTAAAATGCATAAAATAACATGTTATTTCCAAGCTAGCAAACCTGATGTACTTATATAGTAATCATAGTGCATGTATACCAGTACCTGAAAGATGTTAAAATCCAGACTATTAGCGTCTATTAAATGCATGGGCAATAAAATAAATTTTCTTATTGATTCCATTTCATGTCTTTAAAAATAGTTTTTGTTTGCATTTTAGGGGCTTAAGTTTAAGAACAAAAATACCCTAGTCTAATTTACAAGTAGGTTATATAGTCCTGAAATCATATGTTAAAAAATAAAGAAAAAAAAAATTTGCATGGGAAGCCAAGTAGAAGTGTTTACTGAAATTACACTAAAAGACTAGTCAAGAGCATTTTCCTGTGGTTCTTTTCTCTGATGCAAGATACCCTTTTAAGCATTTCTATTTTTGAATGGAACCAAGAACCAATGTAGTACAGTGGTTAGGGGCACCAGGATATAGTGAGTTCCAGTTCTTCCTTGGGCACCAAATGGCTATGTGACCTTGAGCCAGTCACTCTCTGACAACCCTAGAAAAAAAGGACCTGGTAAAGCCTTTCTGAAATTGCCAAGAAAACTGCAAGAGACTATGTAGTTGCCAGAAATATGACTGACTCAAAGGCACCAGCCCCCAAACCCACTCTGAACTAGTTCCCTTATATAGCTAGGCCATCTACAGTCTTTCTTGTATAGGCTAGTAATATCCATTCTTGAATTATAAATGAGAAATTCTCTGTAAATGTTTTTACACTATTACTTATATGCAATTTGTGCATGGCTTTTAGAGCATGCAGATGTACTCATTTTTTAAAAATATTGGAATAGAACTTATTCCATGCAAAGATGTAGCCAAATTAGACCTATGTAATTTTTATAAGTTAACAGCATTTTCTTTCAGGAATATGACATGGCTACTGAAGTTTATAGCTCAAACATCTGGCTTATGAAAGATATCTGTTGAAGTGGCTATTTATGAGCACCAATTCCTATATGGCCTCATTTACTACTCAAATATATAGCATCCTTAATGATGCTATTTCTTTTTTTCATTTTGAAACAGATCTTTTCACCATTGGCCACAAGCGCAGGATGATGTTTCCTGAAAGTAATGTAGTAATTAGAATATTGTTCCATTTGTACTCATTGGAAAACTTGAAACAATTTCCATGATCGAAAAGTCTGAGAATTAAACTGGTATTATTCATGATGGTTTCAAGAAAAATGTCATTTTTCTGGGTTTAAAAAATAGCTAACTTAGAGAAGTTAAATATGTCACAATGAATGGCTTAAAGACATTTTTTCTTATGTGTAAATAGCAATTTCTTATATTTTCTCATGTTAAATATATATTTATAAAGTGTACATAACTGCATTGTGTAAAACCACTGGTACCCATAATGGATTTTATGTTGCTTAAAATATATTTTGGAACTTTGCTAAGTGTTGTGGAAGCCTATAGAAACTTAGACATGAATAATAATGAAAGTAGCCAATGGTTAAATTTGTTTGTACTCTATATACTCTAAACTTTCTAAGATAGAGAAATCTGATGTTCAAACAAATACATTAAACACTTGGCATCATTAAAAATGTGATGATTATCTTTGCCAATAATTCACTATCTGTTTATACACAAATTCTGTAAACATCTGTTTACATAAAAATTCACTATAAACTTTTAATTGTCCATTTTGGCCAAGAATTTTTATGCTTCCATTCCAGCATCTCAGTTGTCATAAACTAAATGTAATAATTACAAAATAAATGTAGTAATTAAACCCTACATTTGGGATTTGGTAAGCAATAAAATAAATACATGTGTCAAGTTCTTTTCTTGATTGCACATTTTATATTGGAAGCTAAAATGTCACAAAACATGAAAATAAATGTCTATCATCATCATTATTGTTGTTAATATTATTATTTAGTAATTTACCATCAAATTCTAATACAAGAAGGTAGCAATTCCAAGCCAAGAAAGCCTTCACTTTCAAAAAAGTTGATGAAAGTTTTCTGAATACTTTACTGTTATATAAAGTTATACATCCATGCCAAGCTATTCAACATCATATAGCAACAGTCTTTTATTAGGGGCCAGGATGTTACCATCAGTTCATTGAGGATGGAACTATGTAATGTAGTAAAAATTCCAAGCTGGAAGAATTAACATAAATATTTGTGTTTATAGTATGAAGAAGTTTCAGTTTTTGAAGCTGGGAAGAAAGGAGTAGTGAGACACTTTTCCATTTTAGAAATGCTGAGGCACAAAACACAGTTGCTTCTAGAATTTTCATACATGAAATCCTTTGTCCTGTATGTGCATCATGTGTAACCGTAAAGTCTGTAAACTGCTCACTATTCGTCTCTGATGTCCAATAAGAGCAACTCCAATTCTTCTAATGTCACTGCAAGATAAAGGTAATGTTGGGAAATATTGGGTGAAGTACAGAAAATACAAAAATAAATTGTTCCAAGCTGTTTTTAAACCTGAAATATTCAATATATTAAACCTGAAATATTGACTATAATTCAAATATATTATAATATATTTTTTTCTTCAGCCTGAAAACTATTAGAAAATGGATACTGGATGCTATCGGATTACTGGATTTGAAATGTAATAAAAGTTTGCATTTTTGAATCTGGTAAGACTAAAATGCAAATTTTTATTACATTTCAAATCCAGTTACTATTTTTTATGGGGAATAAATATTTGTTGATTTAACCCATGCCTGCCATTTATGATGTATCCTTGCACTTTCTAAAATTTCAATCTTACCCACTGTCCTATAAAAGTTAAATATCCTAATAAATAATGTACTTACTCAATACTCATTCTTGAAACAAGATCCATAGACGTGTACCCTGCTGCCATGAAATTAGTTTTGTATTGGCCCATTTTTATTGAGTCCAGCCAATCACTGACTGATACAAAGAAGGGATATTCTGGAATTTCACCAGGTGAATCTGGCATTCTGTAAAAAGAACAATATATTGTTGATTTAGTTTTATGATACCTTTTTAGTACATTGGGCTGACAATTAAACATTGCATAAGCTATGAAATCATGATATCTTTTCCTCTGGAGATTCTCAATCATCCAGCTTGTAGTTGTCCCAAATGAAGTTTTTCAAAAGGCAATTGGACTTTTTTTTCCTTGAGGAAAAAGAAGAAAACAAAACAGAATTCATATCAAAATCTATCCTTCCATCCCCCCACCATCCAGTCTCAACTATCAGAGCCTATCCTTCTATTCGCACCCCCCATCAGAACTGATGAAGCTTCTTTTTTTATTTATTCGATTTATATTATTATTTATTCGATTTATATACCGCCCCCTCTCCCGAAGGACTTCTTGAATGAGAAGTGAAATGTTTTCTTCTTAAGGAAAAAAGACAGACACTCCAGTTATCTTTTGAAAAAGCACCTTTGAGATCTTTTCCTGTAAGAATATTTCTTGTAATTGGAAAATATCTCTGACTTTAGGGTGTAAATATTCCATATTATCATTCATTACAATAATTGTTACTGCTGCTATGTTTATTTGAGGTTTTCAAAGTATAGAATAGAATAACAGAGTTGGAAGGTACCTTGGAGGTCTTCTAGTCTAACCCCCAGCTGAGGCAGGAAACTCTATACCTTTTCAGACAAATGGTTGCCAATCTCTTCTTAAAAATTTCCAGTGTTGGACAATTCACAACTTCTGGAGGCAGGTTGTTCCAATGGTTAATTGTTCTAACTGTCAAGAAATTTCTTCTTTGTTCTAGGTTGCTTGATTAGTTTCCATTAATTGCTTCTTGTCCTGCCCTCAGGTGTTTGGGAGAATAGCTTGACTCCCTCTTCTTTGCGGCAAACCCTCAGATATCAGAACATTGCTATCACGTCACCCCTAGTCCTTCTTTTCATTAAACTAGACATACCCAATTCCAACAACCATTCTTTATATATTTAGCCTCCAGTGCCCTAATCATCTTTGTTGTTCTTCTCTGCACTCTTTATAGAGTCTCAACATCTTCTTTACATAGTGGTGATCAAAACTGGATGCAGTATTCCAAGTGTGGCCTTACAAAGGCATTATAAAGTGGTATTAACACTTCACGTGATCTTGATTCTATCCCTCTGTTAATGCCGCCTACAACTGTGTTGGCTTTTTTGGCAGCTGTAGCATACTGCTGGCTCATATTTAAGTGATTGTCTATTAGGACTCCAATATCTCTCTCACAGTTACTATTATTAGTGAGGTACCACTTATACTGTGTCTGTGCATTTGGTTTTTCTTGCCTAAATGTAGAGTCTTACTTTTTTCACCTTTGAATTTCATTTTGTTAGATAGTGCCCAATGTTCAAGTCTGTCAAGATCCTTCTGTAACTTAAGCCTATCTTCTGGAGTGTTGGCTATTCCTGACAGCTTGGTGTCATCTGCAAATTTAATGAGTTCCCCATCTATCCCCTCATCCAAATCATTGATGAATATCTTGAAGAGTGCTGAGCCTAAAACAGGGCCTTGGGGTATCCCACTGTATACTTCCTTTCATGTAGATGCAATTCCATTGTGGACTACTCATTGAGTGCAGTTAGTCAGCCAGTTACAAATCCATTTGGTAGTGATGTTGTCTAACCCACATTTTTCTATATTCTCAAGTGGTAGATTGTGGTCTACTTTGTCAAATGCCTTGCTAAAATCCAAGTAAATTATATCCACAGCATTACTCTGGTCCACTAATATTGTCACCTTGTCAAAGAGTGCAATAAGCTTTGTCTGGCATTTGTCTGTTTTTGACAAACCCATGATTGCTTTTGGATATGACTTTGTTTGCCTCTAGGTGTTCACTTGCTTCTTGGTGATTCATTGCTTGATAACCTTTTCCAGAATCTTCCCTGGTATTGAGTAGTTCTGTAGTTCTGATAGTTGATAGTTCTGTAGTTTCCTGAATCTATTTTTTCCCTTTTTTGAAGATGGGAACTACATCAGTTCTTTTCCAGTCCTCTGGTAGTTCCCTGGTTCTCCAGGTTCTTTGGAAGATATAGTTCAGTGGTTCTGAGATCATATCTACCAGTTCCTTCAGAACCTTGGGGTATAATCCATCTGGTCCTGGTGATATAAACTTGTCTAGGATGGACAGGTGCTCACATACCATTTTCTTGTCTATTTTAACTTGTGTTACTAATCTGTTTTTATGGTATTGTTTTTGATAGGTTGGTCTGTTTTTTCCTTTGTGTAAAATGGGTGCAAAAAAATGAGTTAAATACTTCTGCTTTCTCTATGTTGATTGTCACCTTTTTGTCACTTTCTCCCACTAGTGGACCAATTGATTCCTTGACTTTTTTTCTTGTTTTTTACATGTTGAAAGAAGCCTTTTGTTTTTATTTTTTATTTTTGTCGCAAGTCTTAGTTAATTTAGAGCCTTAGCTTTCCTCTTTGCAGGCTTGGGCTATTTCCTGATATTCTGCCTTAGTTAAGTGCCCCTCTTTTATTCTTGTCCTTTTTAGTGTACTGGAACAAAATACAAATGTTCTTTATACAAAATGGGCAAAGTAAATTGGCAAAAATATTGAAACCTAATAATATAGGATAAATAAGATCTAATCTGAAGACTTTTGTCTAATTTTCTTATTTTGAAATAACTGTTTTGTATAAGGCCCTGTCTACTTTCAACAACTGTGGCTCTTCTAAACAACTGACAGAGCATTTAAAAATAAAAATAACTCACTATTACAAATAGGAGAAAAGCATTAAGTTATCTCTAAACATTTCCATTTAACAGTTTAAACTGTAAGAAACATTGTTGAGAAATGGTATTTCCACAGGCCTATTAAAGACAAAGTAACAACTAGAAGTCCCCTAACAATATCTGCTGTAACTGCCAGAAAATTCAGATCTGCAAAATGATAACCACAAATCATGTCAATGATCTACTGAAAAGTTTGGTGACAGTGGATTAGTTGTCCATAGGTTTATTCTACAATATTGCTTATATAACAATGATCTCCATGAAAAGTTCTTAAAAGGGAATCATTTTCCCCAATCTCATCACAAAAGTTGTCATAAAAAATACAAAAGAAAACTTTGATAAACTTTAAAAAAATGTAACAACTTGAAATAGTGCTTTGGACTGACAAAAAAAACCCCCCTGAACTATTTTGCTACAACCATAAAGGATCTACTTGTATAAAGATGAAATATTTATAGAAAAGAATACCTTAAGCGTTAGTTATTATTATTGTTAAGCTTATATGTTGGGCTGTATATGTATTGGGATGCTGTGTCATACATAGCTAGAGGGAATGTTACATAAATGAAGAAAATGGATCCAGCTAAATCTCAAAATAATCTAGAAATTAGTATTCCTCAGTTAGTGAAAACAAGTGACCTTGAAAAGTGTTGGGTATTTTCACAAGACAATAATCATAACCATACCTACAAGTCAACTCTGAAACACTAACAGGAAAGAAGAATAAAGGTTTTAGAATGGCTTTCAAATTCTTGAAACTTGAATAATATTGACAATCTTTTGGAAGATGTTAAACATGCAAGGAAACTTGAGAATATTTTTGAGTTAGAAGAATTCTACAAGTTAAAGCCTTGAAAAAATCTGTGTGATGGAATATAGAAGAATTGAAGAGAAATCAAATTCTGTGACAATATTTGATTGAATTAAAAATTAAGATTCTTAGAAGTAAAAGAAAGGAATATAAAATTGGTTTATTTGATAAGGTTAAGATAAGACCTCTCCCCCTCTTTTTTTGCAATATTCTGGCAATCCTTTATGGACATTTTATTCTAGGACTGAAAAAAAAGATGTTTTATGGATTTGCTTATAGATAGCGGATGGGATATAGGGTAAAGAGATATATATTCAATCTTACAGGGAGTAAAGAATTATTACATTTATACTGAAGTCTGGAAACCACTTCTTTATAACATTTCTCTTCTTTTTCTTTATTACAATCTTTTTCTTTTTTCCTGCATGTTTTCTTTTTTCTTTTACATTGTTTTCTCTTTCTCTAAATTTATTGTATTGGTTTTTTTTGCTACTATAATTAAAATTATTAATAAAATATATTTTAAAAAATTCTGCCAGGCGAAAATTTCAGCAGGAATACAGCAGATTGTTTGGAAGCTATTATTTCTGTCCAGAAGGTGTTACAAAGTACTGACTTTCCATATACACTGTTTTCTGGTTTTTGAGAAAAAGTTCTACACGCAGTGGGCAGATCCTATCCACTAGCAACACCATTGCCATGGGCACTACCAATGTGCCACAGTTGAAAATAGAAAGGCTAAATCTATGATCAGATGGAAAAACATCCCTTCCACATCAGTACATATAAATCTGATGTTAGCTAGAATTATTATTAGTACTGTTGTCATTATCAATGACCCAAATAAAAGGATATAAAATATTTTTAAAAAGAATACTCAGGAGTACATTATGTGATGATGTGTTTTAATCATAGCAACACAGAAGTTAGCCAAAGTGCTGGGAGGGCAAGCAGTAGAATCAGAAAGTACAATAGAAACTTGTCTAATAAAGATCTGCTGGTATTCAATTCTGTCATAGAGCAACAAAATAAGACAGTTCCATATGTCTGTATAGAAATTACAGTGCAGCATAGGAATAAGGGAAACTAAGGGGAATAGTTTCAGTCTTCTCTGAATCACAAGAACCAACTTATTTGGATAAGGGAATTTTGGAGTGCGTGCCCAGTTAGGAGTGTTGATGGTTGCACATTATGCTGTGTTTGAAAGACGTTCTTCCTGAAGCTAAAGAAGATAAGACTTTAACATTTGGCTGCTACATGTTTGGCCTTGGCTCCTGGCTGAAGATAGTGGAGGATTATGTCATGCAGATACAACCCTATAGAATAGATGATAAGGGACCTTTAAACCAATATTGGGGAATGTATAAATGTGACTTTTGTGACTTTATTAATTTATACACACGCATACCCAGTAGAAGCAATTTCCTTATGAAGTCTTCCATAGACACTGAATGAATGTGAGAAGTTACAGGAATTACACACTGCTAGAGATACGATAGCATTAACTCTGTTTGACATGATAGAGAAAACAAAAAGGAATGATGATGAAAAAAGCCCACTAGTTTACTACAGAAACAAAATCATTATATATTATGTAATTAACATGGCTATTTGAAGGGTGACAATCATGTATGCACATACAAAAATCATACTGAAATGGTTCTTACATTAGTACATCTTCCACTAAAGTATGAAGAGAGCTGGGGTTTCGTATCAATTTGTCTAAGAAGCTGACAATGTCTGTGAACTTTGGCCGATGGCTTCTTTCCTTTTGCCAGCAATGAAGCATCAGTTGATGGAGGGCAGCTGGGCAGCCCATGGGAGCTGGAAGCCTGTATCCTTCTTCAATAGACAGAATGACCTATGTAGAAAGTGGGAGAGGAGATTTATTTATTTAATTACAGTATCAAAGTTGTATCCTGCCCGTCTCACCAAGGGCAGTGTACAGACATTGAATAAAATGCACTATAAAACATTAAAACAATAAATAAGGATCTTACATTTAAAATTCAGTTAAAATAAAACCAAGCAGGATAGAGAAGGAAGGAGCAAAGTGCATTCAGGGAGGAGGTGGGGTGTTTTCTACCCCATTATTCACCTCCAAAGAGCCACACCTCCATTGGGACCCCAGACTAGTTAGCACAACCATACTGTATCTTCAAGGCCTTTCAAAAGCAGGCCCAGTGGGAGCAGATCTGACTTTGGGGAACAAGAGGATCCAGAGGGTGGAAGTCATAGGAGAAAAGGCTCTTTTTCTGATCCCACTAGGTGAAGTGATATTGCTTTGTTTTTTCAGATGAAAGCTACATAAAAAGTATGTAGAGCCCTAAAATGTACTGAGTTACATAAGGGACAATTTATTAAATGTTGTACGATAGATTCTTATATCACATTCCATACTAAATTATGCTTCACTGAATAAAGAATATGTCAATTCTGAAGCTGACCTGGCTGAAACATCTTTTCCTGCCTCATAGTTAACATGAGCATTGAAAGGGGAAAGAGAGGGGGAAGTAGATAGACTGGCTAACAGTCAAAACAAAAACTTTTCCTGTGGGAACCAAGATCATCTCAACAGGTAGCTGCTGAAAGAGGAGAGGAGTGACCAAAGAGCCTGCCAGCTATATTCACTGGACAATGTTACCTGTGACATCTGAGAGGAGGAACTTTGTTCTTTTTAATTAGGTGAAAACCACAGGAACTTTTAGAGTTGGTTTTCACTAGCTGTACATATATGATGTTTCCAATAAACATGTTCTTTGCGGAATCTACCTGTCTTGAAGTTCTACTTTTGGTGGATGCATTACTTGGAACCCTAACATAACAATTTGCTAGATTCATACCACATTAAGTATAATAAATTAATAGTCCACCATTATTTTGTGCAATTCAAGATGGCATACATCATGGTCCTACTCCTAGTTTCCCTTAACTATAACCCTATGAAGTCATCCGGCCAGCTTTCCTGCTTTACTTTTGTCAGACCAAAACAAACTACACCAAGTTTTTGGCAAGGGTTCTCAAACTGTAGGTCACCTATGGCTTAATAATAATAATTAATTATAATTATATAATAATAATAATAATTAATAATAATTAATTTTAAACTTGATCGAGCTTGCTCAGACAAAATGAGAATGCTGTCAAAATTCTGAGATTTGCTCCTCATTTGCACTGGATACTTGTCATGCCAGAATATTGGAGAAACTCTGTGATATATAGATTCAAATTTAATTATTAAAAATAAATGCTATATTTCTTTCTTGCCCTCAATTTTATTTATGGTGTGAGAATCACACATTCATTTATCATTTAGGAGTACTACGATGCTTGAGAACCATTTGCTTATGGCTAGGCACAAAAAAGAAAGTGCTGATATATATTATATACTATGGGTAGTCCTTGGGTTAGGACAGTCATTCAGTCACTTTCAAAGTTGCAACGGTGCTGCACCACTGATACTTATGACAGATCCTTGTAGTTCTGGTCATCACAGCATCCCCATAGTCAAGTAATGATGTTCAATGTTCCCATAAGCAAATTAAATTGGGAAGCCAATAGGAAATTGAAAGTTTTAGTCACATAAGGTTCTCGCTTATCAGTGGCAAGTAGAAATGCTGGAACTGCTCTTGTTAAATAATCATACATAGAAATGGATAATGAACAAGAGTTTTGATTTCTTTCATGAAAATTGCTTGGCTTCAATTATGTTTCTCCCCAAGTATTAATCCTAGATGTCAAAGCTAAGAATACTAAATAATTTGCCCATAAAAATAGAATTTCATTGGTACTTGTTCTATGGCAATTTAAATTAAATTAGTTGCAGCTAATAGTGATCAATGGGGAATCAATTTTTATTTTCCACTTTCTAGCAGTATGTTGACTAATGATTCCTATGCATGTTTATTCTGAAGCCAAGTTTATTCAGTAGGACTTATTGCTAGATGTGTTTCTAATGATTGTAGTTTTTTTTCCTTTTCTTTTCATAAGCAATGGAATAAATGCATCCTGAAAAAAATAATCTGTAATAACCAGTTAAAACTTACATCCTGATTAGACATCTCCCAATACGGTCTTTCTCCATATGACATTACTTCCCACATGACAATTCCATAACTCCATGTGTCACTTGCAGAAGAAAATTTCCTGTAGGCTATAGCTTCAGGAGCAGTCCATCTTATTGGTATTTTTCCACCCTGAAAATATATATTGAAAAATCCTCAGTATTTAAAACTATCAAAAAATACTCCTCACAGAATAATCCTAAAAACATATTAAAATAAATGAAATTCATAACTGCTGACAGAAGCATAAATATTGTATTATAATTCATGTATTAACATAATATTGCTTTTATAATATTGTATCATAACTGAAAATTAAATGCATTTTACTTGTTTAAAGCACTTAATATTGTTAACCATATTCAGACCAAGTAGGTGGCAAATTGTCTTCATGATCACTTTGATCATGAATTAAAGTGCCATCACTACTGTTTTCTTTAAATGTTTATATTCAAAGTATGATGCAGAATAAATCCTCCTGAAATAAAATTTGTTCTCAAATACTATATATTTATCTAAAATGTATTGTGGCTCATCTGTACTTTGTAGTTATTATTTTTGTAACACATTTGTCTTTTTTTGCAAACATTGTTCTAAACTATGCAAATTAATTAAATTCAAGTCTAAACCATTTTTGCTTATAAATCATGCTTGCTAAACGAGAATTGCAGATGTTACTAACACAATGTAATACACTATCTTCCATGTGATTGGTTGTAAAATCTGCCAATGGTACATTGCATTAGTTATTTTGTTTAACAGAAATAAAAATAATACTTTTGTATTTAACAAAGAATAAATGGTCACAATTTTGTTAAGTAAATTAATGTTCTGTGATTTTTCTTTCAATTTATTTTTTAAAATGCTTTTGAATTTATTCTATTAATCTTCAAAATTCTTCCTGTTCAGCAGAACAGAAAAAGTGACTAGTCATATGGTCTCACAGGAACATTGGCATAGTTTAAATATCTATGATAGATATAACAGAAAATAGCTAAAACTGAGAAAAGAATTATTATGAGCACAAGCTAAATAAAAAGACATTCTTTATTATTATTATTGTATAGCCAGTAATAGCTGAAGTTGCTTTAGATCTTCTTTTGCCTTTTGTTTCTATATGCCTTTTTTCCATTCCTGAATTTTTCCTATTTCTCAAAATCTAAATTCTAATTCATATATTTATTTTTTAAATAGAAGCATTGCATCAGTATCCTTGTTTCTAAATTAATTCTGATACATTTGCCAATTAAATAAAAATAAATAAATGAGGGAGATCAAGAGCCACTAAAATAGAGAAAACTAATAGTATAAAAGCATTTAATTGTTTGCAAGGTTCTAAAATTTCAATAATAACACCATCAATATTTTTCTGTAAATATGACATTTATGATTTTTAAAATTAAGTTATATCTTGTGTTTCCGCTAAGGAATATGTGATTATATCTCACGCTATCCTCAAAGCAGCCATTTGAAATAGGCTGATTGAGACATGATTGGTCCAAAATCAATTATTTGTTTTTAGTATTATATATATTCATTTGCAATCATAGGTTTAGCAAAATGCATGCTCAATGCTCTCTATATTTGTTCACTTACTTGTAGAAATACTTGCCAAAATAAGTTTTTGCTAACGTATATTTAAATAATATTATCAGTAAGCATACCCCCCCCCTCAAATTGGTGCTCTTTGTTGTTTTTTAATTTGTTTTCCAAATACTGATACAAACTGCTATAAGGTGCTTTTTAAGTGAGACAACAATATTTTTGGTACTTCAGGACTTGCAATCTGTAGATTAGGAGCCTTAATGTCTATCTGGAACCACCAAGAGCCCTCACTATTATTGTTGTTAATGTTGTTGCTATTATCAGCCTAAACCAATAATTAATTGGTTGTAATCTAAATGTTGATCTAGTGTGGGTGTTTTTTCAATATCCCAGTCTAAGCCAAGGAGAAAGATGGGCCCTAAAACATCTTCCTGGCTTCCAGGACTTGGACCTAGATTTCTCTGCTCTTAGTCCAGCAACTTACATCAATTAGTTCATTATCTTACATTAATTAGTCCAGCATTCATTAGTCCAGTACATTACATTAGTACTCTCTCCCTTCCATTCTATTGAATTTTTGTTTATAAAAGACATTCCAGAATCGATTTAAAAATAGAAGTAGCATCACTAAAAAAAGAATTCTAAGTGCTACCTGTGAGTATGACGCAGCCCTGTTTATCACTTCTCCACCCAACCCGCTTCAACCCAAAATAAAATTCATTCTTTGATCACCAGAAGATTGCTCACTTTTCAGACAAATATATAAATTATCATCCAGAAGAAGAACCAAGCAATCTTAGTCTTGTTTCCAAGATTTTCCAGAATAGTATTAACAAAATCTTCCTGAATAGTTTTCCTGGTCTTGTCATTTAGGTGGGGATGGATAGCTGCTTGAAAAAATATCACTCCCAAAGCAAAATCAAAAGATTCTATTTGAACAACAAAGGGATAAATACAATATAGATGGTGGAAGAGGGCTGGAAGGCAAAATCTTTTTTTAGTGATACAAATGCTTGCTGTGCATTGCAAGAGTTGACTTAAATTTCTCATGTGAGCTGCAAACTCAGGTATGTAATGTTGATAAAATGACATCCCTTCCCCCATCAAAATTGGACCTCCTTGGCATTTCTTATAGAGACGTTAGAGTCCATTTTAGCAGGCTGCATCTGGATTCCCTCAAAAGAACTACGGTACCAAAGTAATTCAAAATAGGCAACTAAAAAAAACCAATATTAAAGAAGTTTTATTTCGAGAATAACTGTTACTATTCTGGCAGTGTCTTCCAAAGTAGCTTTGAGCCAGGCAATTGTTAAGGAAAGTCCCCCGTTAGGAGAATGAGTGCGAAGAGAAGCGTAATGAGAGTGGTGTTGTAGAATACACAAACCAGCATACAGAGACACTGAATTGTAAAAAATAGGTTTTTACTTCCATGGAAATAGAGGTATGCAAAGTCCATCAATCAATCCAAATTCATACACAGTTAAGTCAGTCAATCATCAACGGTTCAGTTCAGGGATAATCCAAAAACACAGTCCAGAGTCAAATAAACAGTTCGGTACACAAAGCTTGCAAACAGTAGCAAAACTCACAGTAAATTCACGCTGGTTAATACACAGCACTTCTAACAACCACAACCAGAAACAACCAGCAGTGATTATGGCTCCATCTTATGGCCGCTTGAGGAAACAGCAATCAATCACATTTTCAACATTACTTAAAGTTACAGTATTGCAATCCTGGTTTATATTGCCAACCCAGCTGTTAGATTACATTCCCAACAGCAATAATACAAGCATAATTGTTCAGGACAGAGTCATTATTTTTCCAGAAGAATTTCCAATTAGTTCTGGTTAAAAGCTTAAGTATAGATCTTACTCAAGAACATTCACTGAGTAACTCTACATGTCTGAAGGAGATGCATAATTCATATAATTCCTGTTGAGTGATAAACTTATCTGGAGCTTCATGAAATCCTGGGAAAAGAAAAGTATTAGAAGGCAACTGTTCACAAGCTGACAATTATAAGACTTGTCCCATCTTTGGTATTATTTATTATTTAGGCCTGTTAATTAATATGGCATTTACCTTTGCAGGACTGCTTTTTTCTTATCTTGAAGTAAGATATTAGTGACTTGTACAGTGGTCAGTAGCATGGCAACATAATTAGTCACTATAGTAAATGAATTTGAAGCACGGTAATTTTCCTTATGCTGGTACTAAGAAGTTGCAGACATTAACTGACATGCTTCACTTTTTATGTAGAAATGAGCTATTCTGGCCATCTCAAAAGAAATTCAAGAATTACAGATATAATATTTCTGAATAAAATATGAAGCATAATGAACGAATATCAATAGTCACATTCCTGGCCTTATGTGTATATTGATGCCACCAAAAAATTCCTATTTTTTGAACTTTTTTTATGGAAATTGAAACTTGTTAGCAGTCATTGAAATGGTGATATGTTTCTTTGTCAAGCAAAAATTTTATTAGAAGAAACATTTGGAAACTTAGTGAAGGTTAGAAATGCAACCTATTGTATTGCATTAGCTTCAAACAGTCTATATACAATACTGCCAGTTTCTTTCAACAATAAGAAAATTTTCATTCAACATTTAAGGAACAAGAAGAAAGTTAAGAAAACAATAAGCCCACTGATGGGTACAGATGGCAAGAAGGTGAGGCATTAGGGAGAAAGAAGAACTGCTTTTTTCTTTACATTTGTTTTTAATGCAAAAGGAATAAACAGTACAACCTATCAAAGGAATACTGATGAAGATAGAATGGTATAAAAGTCAAAATAAGTATGGGATTGGTAAAAAGAAAAAAAAAAAACTTTTCACCCTGGGTCAGATGGTTTACTTCCCAGGATTTTGAAGGAGCTGTCAGATGTAAAGTAACTAAATTACTGGACCAGCAATATAATGTAAACACAATATGTGCAGACTTAAGGCATTTGACAAAGTAGACCTCAATTTTCTGCTTGGTAAGATAAAATAATATAGGATAAAAAGTACCACCACTAGATGTATTTGCAGTTGATGAGCAGTCACACTCAGGGGCAGTCCCCAATGCAACTATACCTAGATACATGGAGTCATGCAGCAGAGTACCACAAGTTTCAATTTTGGGTCCAGTAATTTCAACATCTTCATAAGGGATAGAAGAAGAACTTGCAGATAACACCATGCTGGGGGTGGAGGTGGGGATAGCTAATACTTTGAAGATAGGGTCAAGTTCCAGAAGGATCTGAACAGACTTGATCTTCGTGTCCTATTTAATAAGATGAAGTTCAGTGGTGAGAAAAGTAAAACCCTACCAAATACATAAGTATGGAGTAGGTGGTACATAGCTCAACTGTAGTTACTAGGGATATAGGTGTTATATATACATTCTTGTTGAATTTATACAGTATATCTACATAAATAAAAATGGATGTGTGTGTGTATGTTCCAGCATAACTCTGGAACACCTCGACCAATTTCAACCAAATTTGGTACACAGATGATTTATTCTCTGGAAACAAATACTGTGGGGGTAAGACATTTCTAGCAGTGTGTGTGTATTTGTGTGTGTTTTTTGTGTGTGTGTATGTCTGAGCTTGTGCTCATCAAGGAGGGTCAAGGGGAATTCGGCAGAACGCAGAGATAGCCTCGGCGATTGGCTGTAATGAGTCATGGAACACAGCATGGTTTCATTGCCTGGGTAGGATCATGTGGCTTGGAAGCCAATGGCAGCAGTGGGAGACACATAAACCTGGAGGCCATCTTTCACAAGGGGGTCAGTGAGCCTCTTGCCTTCCCTTATGGAAGGTTGGGTGTGAGATTAAAAAGAGGGTGAAGCAAGAGGAAAGAAAGGCAGCTTGCAGTTCACACTATAGATACAATTCATTCCTTTTCCTGTCTAATATAGGATTGGGATAAATAAATATCTGGGCAACGCTGGGTTATTAGCTAGTGTATGTATGTATATATATAGGTCTAGGTGTGTTTGGATCTTTTCCCTTTGTAAGATTGAGATTATCTTGGAGACGTTTCAGCGAGGTCCCACTTGCCATCTTCAGGCTGGTGTTTTTGGCTTCGTCTACTGCAAGCAAAGTGTGATCAGAGTTGCTGTCTCTCTATACATACTGGTGGGGAGTGGTAGTTGGTGTGCTGGGCTGGTTGGTTCCGACTAACCAGGACCTACAAGAAACTCAAATTACGAAGAGCCACCATCTTATGTGATCTCACATTCCTACACAATTGTCAAGACAAAAAAGTGATCCCCATATGCTTCCAACTCAAACTCCATTCCAAAATCTCAGCCACTGAAAGGATCCTGAAAAGAACAGAATTAGCCCTAATCATAAATGAACTCCACAAGAAAAAATTCCTACTAGACGAAACCAACAGAGACCTACTCACTTGCCACCTCAAACTCAGTAACAAAATCCACCCAGCACTCTGGGACAAATCCAAACAACTAGCCTTCAGGAGAGCTGAAACTGAAACATCCCACAAGACAGACAGACACACCAGCAAACTCCACAAACTAGAAAAAAGCCAGAAACCCAACCCTCCCACACAACAACATATGAAACAAACAATAAACAATATATCACAGAACTCTCACCATACCAGAAACCAATATCCTTTCCAAAGGATTCAACTTTGCAGTTGTCCCCAAACATGTCCCCACTGAAAACATTATATGCAGAGTTGAAGCCAGTCTAACAAAAAATTAACCCAGATGTAGCCAACAAAATCAGACTTGAAGTCACCAACATCCTCTGCTCCAGCAACCCACCCAGAAGCAACCTACACAGAGAAGAACAAAAAGCACTCACCAACCTGAGGAAAGACAACATAATCATTCTCCCAACAGACAAAGGCAACACCACAGTTGTAATGAACACATCAGATTATCATTCCAAACTTTTCAACCTACTCCAAGACTCCGCTTACAAACCTCTAAACACTGACCCCACCACCTACTTGGAAAAAACCACTAAATCCAAAATAAAAGCCTTCTCCCATCAGTGAAGAGATCCAACAGAGAATCATCCCCAGATAAAAATCATCCAGATACCATAAGCTCTATGACCTCCCCAAGATACACGAAGAAGGAATACCACTCAGACCCATAGTCAGTTCCATAGGCTCACTTCTACAGAATCTTGCCAAATTTCTCGCCAAACATCTCCAGCCCTACACAGAATCCATCACCTCACATGTGCAAAACTCTTTCCACTTCATAGAAACAATAAAGAAACAAAACGTACAACCCAGCGACCTACTTGTGAGCTTCGATGTCATATCCCTTTTCACCCAAGTACCCATCAAAGAAGCCTTGACAGCCATTCAAAACAAATACAATGCCCCCAAACACATCCTAGATCTGACCAACCACTGCCTAATCAACACATACTTCATTCACAATGGACAAAGATACAAACAGATAGAAGGAGCACCTATGGGATCATCCCTCTCACCTGTCATCACTAACCTATACATGGAACACTTTGAAACAAACACTCTAGACAATTCCGAACACAAACCCAATGTCAAGATTCAAAAGGACATTTGTGTATGGGTGTGTGTGTTCCATTTTATATTATGCAGGCCATTTTATACAGTAA
>JAEANM010002253.1:0-25030 GCA_017656035.1 Myanophis thanlyinensis
GTTCCCTTTTTGCCTTTCAGCTCATCTCCAGAGACTATCCAGGCAGAAATTTGTTTAGCGACAACCATGTGCCGTATTTACATATTAGCCAATTGTTTATTCTGCTGGTATTTTAAAAATTCAGGGAGGCCAAACAATTGAGCTGAGGGTGTGAATAAAGCCATGCCCTTTCCATGCCTATGTGAATGACTTTCTCAAAAATGTTTTCCTAGGCCATGTCATGTTCTGATTTGTGGCAATCTAAGCAAGACTGTGCCAGGCAAAGCAATGGCAAAGTTTCATTGGGAGGCTTGCTGGCACAGGGGCTCTTCTCATTCCATCAGGGCCTTGGGAACCAGGTTCTCTGCGAAAGTTTTGTTGCAGTTAATTAAACTTTACTGTAGAGGCTAACTCAAAGCTGGATTCCGTTTAATTCCGCGTGATTTGATTCCACATCCCACTCAGGCCTTGCCCTCCTCCCCTTCACCTGGCCTGGTTTTCATAGAGCAGAGGAAAGAAATAAGGAAAGACACTATTTTTTTCAGCATTCTCTTATTTATCTTAAAAGAGGCAAAAAGATCTTCATCGGCCTATTTGAAACATTATCTGAAGCAGAACTGGGCTGCAAGGGAATGTCACTTCATCAAAGGCTGTGCAGCGGTCTCCACTGGGGCAGAAGCCTATAGACCGGATGGTTACTTTATAATGTGCAGGATTCCCTTACATCATCTGCTTTTGCTAAATCTCTTTCTTCTACAAAGCAACACTTCGCTTTCCAGACTGAGCCAGCTATGGCTGAGCATCTATCTCTGTTGTTTCAGGGCTAACTTCTAACTCGAGATGTAGATGTGTGTATAATCTCTGGAAAGGAGAAATTATTAGTCAAATTTTCCATTTGGGGAGAGATCATATAAACACTCTGGGCATGATTTAGCCACAATTAAGCACTTTTAAGGCTTATGACTTCAGTGGATAGCTCTAAATGCAATCCTCAGCACACTTATTGGAAACACTGTCAGAGAAAATTAACAGAGCAGAACAGAAATATAGACTGCTTTATTTTGACTACTATGTAAAATAGTTCTGTTAGAACATGGATTTCTTGGGATCAGACCTACATCTAAAAGAGTGTATAAAATACAAACTTAAAAGTCAGACAGCAGAATGTGATAAGGATTGCTCTGTTTTTTTTTCTGTTTTGGGTATATTTTCTTTTCTTACATTCTTTCCACCAAACATCTGGCAGTTTCTCCAATTCTCAGACTACTTTTTGGAAAGGCATCTCCAACAGTATATTTATAGGGTCTACAGTGACATTGCTTTCCTTTTGTTGTAGTTTAATTTTTGTGTTTATTTATAAATATGAGATATTGTTTCTCTGTTAGGCTGAAATTCTGAAGTCAGCATGGAGGAAGCAAGAGAAGATCGATATACATATACATAGCAAAAAAATCATTAAAATAATTCTTTATCATGCTCTTAGGTGATATTTCAACAAACTAGATGATAAATAGACAAACAGACAGACAGACAGATGGATGTTACCATATTGCTATACTTAACAAATTTAGATAATATTATGAGTGATTGGCAGAATATGACTCAGATAGCCACCTCAATGAATTAATTTAATCTTACTCTCAGTTGAAATTGCTTGCTCAGACTAAAGTAATTTACAATAAAAATGCATCTGTGAAGTCTTTGAGGGTCTCTGAGCTTGTTTGCTTGCAAGTGTTTCATGAAACGTCATGAGCTAAATATATTTATGTTTCCTTTCCAGTCTAAAAAATGCTCACAGAATAGTTAAGAGGGAATCTGTTTAGGACCATGTTAAAGTACATTTATTTGATCTCAGTGGAAAATGTATTAAAATATACATACAAAAAGGAAAGCCAAAAGAAAGGATTCTCACATTATTTTTATTTGTATCATGAAGGGAGGTAGCATATAAAGAATGTACAAACATTAGCCCTCATTCAATGGCCAATTATTAATGCTCACCTTAAGCACGCTTTGGTAAAGGTTCAACTATTTTTAGAATCTATTAGGAGAGAAGGGCCCAGCTCACATTTTCCTATTTAAGCAGAAAGGACACAAAATCATTTTAACTGATTGGATTATGTCTCAGTCTTTGAGCCCATCAATTGAACATATAACAGCAAATACAACAAATCTGGGGAATGTTTAATTTTACCTTAATTTTAAAAAATGATGGCTGTTATGTTGAAAGTAGATCCTTGGCAAGACAAGCCAGATGCACATCACCACCACCATAAAACAAGGGCATGTTTTTCATATTTGGGACTTGTTGCCTGCCAAACACTTGATAACTTTCCTCTTTTCTCTAGTCAGATAACAGAGGGCACCAAGTTCAGAAATGCTTGTCCAGGGATTCTTTGCTTTCAAGGACTAATTTCTGCAGGGCAGTGAAGACAGGAACAAACACCTCACCTTCTACTTGATTTTACTTTTTAAGGAAGACACACCATCTCTGTTTCAGGCATTTAATCTTAACATGCAGTGTGTTTCCCATAAATATCTGGAAGACAATCTAGTTTTAAAAAATACCAACTGCTACTTGATCTATTTACAGCCAGCCACTAGACTAGATCATAGGATTTTCAAGCCCAAGCAAGTACAAATGTAATTTGCATAAATTAAACCAATCCAAAACTTTAAAGTAGAGGGGACAATCTGAACCAAGCAAACCAAAATATAATTCCTTTGATAAACAGGTCCTGAAGTTTGGTGTGTGTGTGGGGGGGGGAGTCTGTGGCAACAGATATTTGTTCAAAACCGGTTGTTCTTGTACATATTTATATAGGTCAAGGTTAGGAAATCCGTTGCCTGCAGAGCTCATTTTAAGTTGAAATCAAAGGAAATATTCCTTTATTCTCCCTCTGGGCCAGTTTATTCGGGCAGCCAAACAGGCTGGATGGAAACCCAGAGATTCACTTTTGCCGAGGCCTCCTCACTATTTCCAGGGGCGCCTAAACGGCTCCAATCTCATCTCTTTTGAATCTTGTTTATGTTGACTTGTTGTTGCTATAAAGCCTGTTCCTCAGGGACGTTTCTCTACCCCCATGAAGTTATTAACACAGGCGATCAGGGTCCTGCCTCTACCCCGCCCGGAACGACCACTTCGAGGGGACGAAGGATGAGGGGGAAGAGTGGCGGCAAAGGAGCACCCAAATTCAGTCCCGATTACAATAATTGCGTTTTAATTTTACAAACATAGCCCAGGGCGAGAGGAGGCCATTGCTGACCGGTCACATACCCACGCTACTAAGTTTTTATGGACATACACGTGCTGTGTTCCGTTACAACAAAATGGCGCGAAGCGTCTTCTCGCGTAAAGAATGAACCTCCTGTGTGCAAACTACTACTGTAATCATGACGGCGCTATGGTTCACCTGGCGAAGTTGAAGATGATCGCAATATTCATCTAAAAAGTAATGACAAGATTAGCTACAGAATGGAGTGGTTTTTAATCATCTGCTTACTTTATCCTTAGAACCGGCTGTAAAGCACCGAAAGAGGAGGCGGTCCTCGACAGCGAAAGAATAGCGCCCGGGAACCCTTTCCTTAAATCTCTTGCGCGTTCCGCTGGGTCGGGGTGTCATGCGGAAGGAGTCCTGAGCCAGGCGCAGTCACACAGGTTAAGCTCAAGGATCCGAAGAGAAATCAAGATCGCCCTTAAAGATGCTACAAGGGCCAGGTCTAGGTCTCGGGCTCCTGGCTACGGTGCCTTAAAATGTATTCACATATCACGGTATTACTCCGTATATTTTAACATTCATACATTTTTTTTATTTTGTCAGCTGAAAGAAGTTTCATGAGCGTAGTAAAAATAGCTTTTTCCCCCTCCCTGGACATATCATTGATATACTTGGCATCGTTCAATCTAGATTTTAGAGATCAGAAGAATGAGAAACCTTTCAAGAAAGAATACGCGTCAAGTTGCTAATCTACAGCGGGATAGAGAAATGTCTGTCAAAAGGAAGAGGTCCTAGGCAGGTTCTGGGGAAAGCATCTTTGGCGGGCGTTAATGCGCGCTGGAACCTGAGTGGTCGTAGACATCTCCCAGAGTTTATGTATGGGCCACATTTCAAATTTGGGAGCCCAAACCGAGCCTGAGATTCCACCATCTTTCTCGGCAACAGCAGCTCGCCTGGAGGAGCGGAAGCGTGGCACTGCACGCTCAGAAACCTTTCACAATTCAAAAATCCATTCATTTATGGATACGGGTATTTTTTTGGCAAAGGGATTCTGAACGAAGCTATAAACAAGGGAGCACAAAAATAGTGTTTCTCGCGAACACTAATGTAATCACAATGTAATCACAAGAGCGGGTAGGCAAGAGTGAGATGGTACACAGTTGGACAACTTGGTATTCATTCTCATTGAGTTAATGCAGACGCGGAATTTCAGTTCAGCTAGCGGCTCCTGGTAACCATCCGCAGTTGAAGAACTGTATAAAACACCAAGGTAAAACAATTGGTTTTCACGCGCACTAATGGGTTGGGCTAGAAGAATTCACAGTTTCACGCATTAGTTCCTGAATCACCGGCAGCATATTTTAAATATTAATTCTAATATCCACCGCGTTTACGGGCTGCAGAATACACTTGGCTCCTTTGTGATAGAGAATGAAGCCCACGGCTTGAGATAGCAGAGAGCTTTTTTGTTTCTATCGTCCTCTCATTTGACCGGCAGTGACAAGGAGCAAAGTCTACTCAGTTGGCCTTCTCTTTACAGCTCTACAGAGTTCCAAGATGCGAGGAAGGATCCGAAGGTGCTGTAGGTTCTCTAATACCACCCCCACCCACCCCCCAATCTAATAGCCGCCTGCATTTTAGGAATCTCCTCTTTAGTTCTCAGGCACTAACCTGAATTTCGGCCGCCAGGAGGCACTCGGAGAACGGCCGTTGCTAAAGCAATGTCAGATAGCAGCGTTACTGGAAGGCAAATCAAAGTCTCAGCTCTGTGTAGTGCCCCCTCTGCCGGATAGTACAGTTGACAAAATCAGTGTTTTTTTTCCTTTGCTTTCTCCAGGCAGGTTCAGCGGCAACGAAACTTTGAGAGAAGCTGTCGTTTCTCTGCCTCCCCCCGTTTTTTTTTAACTACTTCTCCCATCCCTATTAATGCCCAGGACATGTCAATATAGATCCCAAACACAAGAAAAATTTAATCTAACCACTGATAGTTTCTGCTTTTCACCTAATCTACCTCTACTATATACTCAGATATATAAAAAAGGTAAAGATATTATTGCATTATTATTCAGTTTTTATTATTGAGTCGAGCTCATACCCTGTTGACTCCTTGAATTGACTCCCTGTAGTTTTCTTCACTAAAAAAAGATTTATCATTACCACCTTGAGGGATATTTGTTCTTGCTGGTCTACAGTTCTTGAATTTTATGGTGGTCTCCCGTCCAAGAACTCAAGACAGACCTTGCTTAGATTCCCAGGATCAAGTTGAATGGAAACACCAGGCTGGGTAGAGATGCAGAGTTGAATTAGAACATACTTATTTGTAAAGTGAACTCAGCTTTGCTTTTGGATTTTCCATAGATACCAATCTCATTTGTTAAACAAACAACACTGGCATTTCATTTTTTCTGAGAAGCATTTGTCTATGCAAAATTATGAAAACCCAATAAACTCCTAACATTTTCCATTAACTGTATAGTATTTCTACATTATAGTATAATAAACAGATTATACTATTGATAAATATCACCAGGCAAAATGCATTAAAATGGCATTATTGGGGGAATGAAAGCTGAGTTTGCAGTTTTTGTATTTCTTTTAGAAATTTTGGCCTTGGAACATGCATGGTCAGATATTGAAACAATATAATAATCAATAAATTTTACATTCTGGAGCATTGAATCACAAACTCTATAGCCCAAGTTGAGCAAATTATTTCCAGAAAGGTATCCAAGAGTGTGAAACAGAAGAAGGTTATATGTAATTCTATTTTTTTTCTTATATACACTTAATGAATGTATGGATAAGATGGGTTTTCTGGGTACTTAAACAAGCTCATTAGCTCACCTCCTCATTAAGTTAAATTAAAAATGACAAACCAGCTCCCCAATAATGGGGAGTAGTAGTCTTTTCAGCATTCTTCAACAGTGAAAAAAAATGCCTGGAATTAAGCAGGTCTGAGTAGCAAAAAACTCTCACTTCTGAGACCTGTGTAAAATTGAGGGAAGATGGATGTCCTTCCTCTAAAGGCAGGCAAAACTAGAAAATAGCAGCTGAAAGACAGATTTTATACATGCTACTGTAATTCATTTGGAGTAAAGGCACAGAATGACATGAAGTCTTCTAAAAGAGGTATGTCCAAATGCTGCTCAATAACTACCAGGGGAAATATCTCCACATATAATTATTTCACATGAATGTAAGGCAATGCTATGATTAAAGCATGTGCACTGTTTAAGCGTAGAAAATATTTTAGTCTACTCCTAAAAGATATTTTCAGTGGAACTACCTTGTAGTGAACAGGTTGGGATTGCAGTCGGCCAGTTGGTGGTATTATACTGGAATTAGAAATAAATGGTCAGCAACACATATTTAATCTATTGTTATAATGGAAAAAAAAACCTAGCTCTTCCCCAGGTTGCAGAAAGAAGTCCTACAGAGAGTGGCATTTCTGAGTTTGCAATAATTGCTGCTTCCAAACCAGCTCTTTCTAGACATTTCAAAGGGATCTTTACAAATGCTGTTCAATGGATTCCAGCAGCCATCAAAACAACAGAAGTAACTTTGGACCTTTGGAGGAAGTGAAAATGACAGAGGCCTTGTGACACTTTAAAGAGGAGGGAATTTAATCTGATAATAAGCATAAGATCATTGGGGTAGGTGCAGGTGGCATATACATTTAATACATTATTATTACTAGTAGTATTAAGATTTTTTTAGAACAGCATCACCCTTATAGCTTTTCAGATATCAATGGCACAGTGAAGAACCATCCAGATTTTTTTCAGATGGATATTTAGAATATGAATTTGGAGAGAAATAAAAGACAATCAGAAATCCTTGGTGATGACAAGTATTTTAAAATAAATTCTCTATGTATCAAAAAAGAGATAAATGCTTTCATAAAACCACCAATGCTTTAAAATAAATTGAAAATTTACTATGTCTTTTCACCAACCTTATCATAGCTCATCTTGTACTTAAAATATTAAGAAAATAGAGTAGATGCTTCCTATCAGATTTCCTAAATTTATTTTAGGATATCTTAATTTGCAGAATTGAAAGATATATAAAACCAGAGTTTAATTATATTTAAATAATTGGGTAAACTATGCTTCATGGCAATCAATATTGGAAATTTTGGAAACTTGATGCCTTTTAATATAATTGGAAGATGTACTGGAAAAAGAATGGACAATAATCTGAAGGACTGTTATTTGCTTTAATAAATGTTCCACAAAGTAGCAGTGAAGAATCTAACAGTTGCACACCCAACACAGTTTTAAACTTTCCTAGCACTGGATCTGGATACTGTCAAAAGAAAGAGGAGGGGGAGAGGGTAGAAGAAAAGAGGCTACTGGCCTCAAGGACTCCGTTGGGCTACCGTCGGGAATGGAGAACGATTTACATTCATTGAGGAAGAGCAATATTATCCCAATCTTTCATTGTGATCTTCCAAACTCAGGGCTCAGTCCAATTACGCAGCCATCTTCTGGCGAGGAGACAAGGCAAAGCGAAAGGGTGAAGACAACTTAATACATTTCTCTGGGCTGGGTAAGTTTAGTACTGTAACCCATTCCTCCGCCCTTGCTGCTTCTCCCCATTCTAAGCAGATACCCTTCCTGCCCGAAATGTTTTAATACCATAGCAGCACCTCCATCCTAGGGAATCTTAACAGCAAGGTGCTTATAAATGGCTATAACAGGACAATTTATTGCAAAAGCGCCTATTTAACCATTTGGAAATATTAGGAACATAGAATAAGGAGTGTCTTCCTCCGGTCAAGAGCCGTGAAAAGTTCTGTGTGTACATTTTCTTTGTAGTTTGCGATGGGATAACTCCTACTGCAAATCGAGGAAGGCTTGCCGATCAAATAATTATTACCGTGGCCGCATTCTTGGTATATGTAGTACTTATTTATTCAAAAATACACGGGGCAGGAGGATGACCTGATGTCCACAAAGATTTAAATACGGTAATCAGTGATTGTCTGGTGTACCAAATACTCTTTCCGGAAAATCCTGGTATCTGAAACTTACTCGTGAGTAGGAATGTTTTTAGACTTAATATCTATAAAGTGCAACCGATTCACCTCTCACATTTCACTGAGGCTTCCTATAGCACAGTATCCAGTGAGAGGAAGGGAGGTTAATCCTAGTCTCTTGAGCCATAAATCACAGCTGCAGTCGACTAAACCCAGTAGTTTTAACTTTATGGTAGACATGACTAGGACAGCCCCGGCACAAAACTACTTGCTGAAGACAATATCCAATATTGGAAAAGCTGCAGAATTCTGATTTATCTACAGTCCTTAACGTTTTGAGGTGCGTTTCTTTTGTGTATGTGTATGTGTGTGCGCTCACGCATGTGTGTTGAATAGTCGCTTTATACTGACAAAGGGAGGTGGATTGAGGTTCTTTTTAGGCCCTAAATACTGTAGACAGGAGATGAATGTATAAGAACGATCGGCTGTCTCGGCTCAGGGGCTAAAAAAAATGGTACTCGCCATTCTGCGGGGGCTACCTAGTTATTTCAGCCGCCGCATCAGGAGGCTGCATGTAAACAAGGCTCAGAGAGACCAGCTCTTACAACTGTTTAGCAGCCTAATTCCAATGAAAATATTTCTTTTCGGGAAAAGGAGTGGTCTGCATTTCTGTGGAATTGATTTCGTCTTCAGTACTCCATGGGAGATTACGGTCCCGCAGATTTACTCCGAACCAATTTTCCTTTGCTCCATATGGATTTTATACATAGAAAAGTTAGAACACGTCAAAAGGATACCAACATCCACGAACAGCTCCGTTGGAGGCTTGTTTTGAACTGGAGTTATCCCATGCCCCATAGAGAATCTCTCCCAAAGAAGGGGGGAGTGGCGATTGTTTGCGGTAAGGCGCCTCTTTCAGTTGTATACGAGGCAAAACTGGACCAATTCTTTTGGCCGCCTCGCTTATCCTCAGTCTGCCCGGTAAGGCAACTCAGTTTCCAACACCTCCGACTGGAAAATACCTCTGCGCTGCCTTTGCTTCTTCTTGCTGCGGAAGCGAAAGGTTCCCAAGAAAAGGCGGAAGGCGACTGCGCTGAAAGCGGAGGTAAGGGGGTACAAAGACGGGCGTTTTCGCAGAACTTTTCTCGGTTGTTCGGGAAAAGCTACTTTTCCAATATGGGAAAAATGACTCTCCTGGCCTAGAAGATGGCTTGACTCACCTTCCATCTCGTTCTCCTCGCAAACAAGAGTTCCACTTTTCAGGGCAGCGCTTCTCCTGAACCCCCAGCACTTCTTTCTCGGCGGCCTCCGGCTTTGGATTCCTCTCTCGGCCTTAGGCAGTGCGGCTAAACCGCTGCTAGTTATCCCTGCACTCTTCCACCAGCACTTTCCGTTTTCTGATTGCTCGGTAAGAACGCAGAAGAAATCAGGAAACAAGCAAAGATCAAGTTAATGTTTTTCTCCCCCCCCCCCACAAGCGACCTACCCCTCCCCACTTTCCTCTACACGAGTTCCAGACCTCTGCAGAACTGCCAGCACTGTGTCTCTGCGAGTGAGCTGTAGCGACTGAACAATGCAGTCTATTTCGGGGCTCTGGTTGACTCGCCCAGGTGAGGCTCCCGTGTCAAAACTACCCTTAGCAAAAGGATTTTTTTGCAATTGCTGGATAGATTTCTTTTGAGCGATCAAAGAGGGAGGGGCGGGGAAGGCCTTTGGCAAAAAAACATTCGCTTCCTGCAGCCGTCATCCTTTAGGGAACCAGCCTGGGCCCTTGGGGATCCCGAGCCGACAGTTGTTAAGCTAGGAGCGGTTCTCCTTTACCTTTGGAAACGCGAAAATGTCCGCAGGCGGCGACTCTTCTAGGGGCGGCGCTGGCGAACAAGGCGTCTTGGCACCGGCCCCGGGGAAGGCTGGTCAGGGGCGTGAGCTCCCCTCTTCCCCCAGCACCAAAACATTGGGGGGAGGGAGGGGGAGGGAAAAAAAAGCAGCGCGCCCCCACGCTTTGCACTCCGGACAATTAGCTGCCCGTGACTGGCTGTGCCCGGCGCGGGACTTAATTGGGGAGCCCCCCTCGGCCCAGCATGCCCTGCCCCGGCTCTGGCCCTTCTGGCTTCTTGGCCTTTTTGGCCCCTGGACTGGCGCTGTTGGCTCACCTCTCTCTCCCCTCTCAGGCCGGGGTGAAGCGCCTTCCCGCCAGGACAAGCCCGCAGGGCACTCCGGGCAGGACGCTCATCCTCCTGGACGTGAGCACCAGGAGTTCCCTCCGTGTCACCAGCGAGAACTTCCTCTCGCTGCAACTGGATCCTTCAATCCTCCACGACGGCTGGCTGGACTTCCTCAGGTAAGTGGCTTCTCTCCACACGCCGCGTTTCCTTTAGCTCTTCCAACCCTCGTAGCCCCCACTGTGGTTAGAGACCCATGCGCCCTCCGGGCTCCCACGGCCCGCAGAGCCGCGGCGAAGAGGCCGGGCCATGGTTCCTATTAAGATGCACATGTTTGTAATGGAGAAAGCATCTCGGAAACGTATCGCTGTTCTGAAAAAGTCTGGCCGCTTGTCTTTTCCCCCGCCCCTCTCCGGAGGTTTGCTCGGGCGGATGTCATCCCTAGGGGTCTGCAGGGGGTCTCAAATTGCCTCCTGTGAGGCGCCCCCAGGGCAGAACCCAGGCCCCAGCCTTCCCGTCTCCTCCGGCGATTTGGATCCGGGAAGAGAAAGCAGGAGAGGCGCCTCGGGCCGTGCCACAAGTGGCAATGGCGAGGGAACGCTGGAAAAATCTGCCCGACTCCGGCGGCAAAAGAAACGCGGGTCCTTCAGCTTCGCTGGTCAGGACAACACGGGCTTCCCCCACCGACAGCCAATCGCTGCGCCGCCTGTTGTCCCAAGCACGTGGGGAGGGTATGTGTGTGTGTGTGTAGGTGTGTATGTAGAGGTCGGGAAAAGGACCTCCACGGAGTCCGAGGAGATGGCAGCAAGGGCAACGCCAGCTCCGTCGGGAAAGCGCAAGTGCCCTTCATGGGCGAAGCGCCATCCCTTGTGCCTCTCCTGGTGCCCGCATGTGGCGGAGAACCGCCGCCGTCCCTGTGGCAATCTTTGGAGAACGGATGCTCGGCTCTGCGGCGCTTTCCTCCAGCAGCTGGTGCAGGAATTCAAGCCAGCGTACTCGGCTTTTGGGGCCTCTCACGGAGCTGCGCTGATAGCTTCCGGCTTGGCGAGCCGTTTCTTGACGGGCACCGGAGCCGCGATGGCGCCGCGCCCAGCCCGTCGCAGTCGTGCTTGCCTCGCTCCTTTCTCTTCGCCCTCGCTCATTCAGCCCCTTTTTTTCTGTGCAGCTCCCGACGCTTGGTGACCTTGGCTCGTGGCTTGGCGCCCGCCTTCCTCCGCTTCGCGGGCAAAAGGACCGACTTTTTGCAGTTCCAGAACGTGAAGAACCCAGCCAAGAGCCGTGGTGGGCCGGGACCGGATTACTACCTCAAGAACTACGAGGACGGTGAGAATCAGGCCTTGGGGGCAGAGTGGGGAGCCACAGGAAGGAAGGAAGGAAGGAAGGAAGGACCTGGGGAGGAATTCTCAGAGAGTCTCTGAGGGGAAAGCCTGGGCCAAGGCCAGACATCCTGAGGGAGGCCTTTGATATTTCAAAGGGGGCAACTTGGGCATTGGGGAAGTGCAAGGGCACAAACTAGTTTGTGGAAATATAGGCCCTATGACTGAGTTCATACCTGTTCACACAAAAGTACCTGGTTGAGGGGGAGGGAAGCTTTTGTGCTTTTGTCACCAAATTAGGATGAGAAATTTGGCACTCCTGTATTACTTCTTCCTTACCTCATATGAGTGACAAACAAAATTGTCAACTATATACTTCCCAAGACCCAGGGAGCTTGTCAATAATAAAAAGCTTGAACACAAGTGGAAAGGTAAAAAAATATCTGCTGCTTTCTTTTGTGGAAGAAGCACAACACTGCACTTCCAACATATTGGAAATATCTGAGCTAGATAGACAGATAGGTGCAAGAAAAGGTTGTATTGACAAAAGTTATTTGTATTTCTGGGGTTAACAACATCAGGCAAATAAGAGAGTGCTGTCCTCACAATGGCTATCTTGTAGAATCAAGGTCTATCTGTTATGTCCAAGACATTCCAGAGACATGCTGGATGAGATTGAGAACCTTCCTTGTTCTTCTAGTAAGTATAAACATCCTGGCTCAAACAAGAACTGTGAATGTTATAAATACTTTATTAATGCATTTATTTTAATATTTATATTCCATTTCTCAAAGAAAAAAATCTAGAAGATGTATAACTTTAAATTCACTATGATTTAGTATATGACCTATTCTTTTAAAGTTAATTGTTATTAGGAATTATTAACTATAAGCTGATTGTTCTGGATCGATCATCAATAATTAGTTCAGGTCAGTTAGTAAAGGCAAATTATAATTTATGCTTTTTATAGGCATGCAATTAAAGTGTAACTTGAAATAAAGTAACAAATGAGAATTAGAAAGCTAGACATTCTAGGCTCATGACCAATATTCCAATATATGTTAACTCCTCGTTAGAACTTTCCCTCAGTACCTTTCATATTATGTTAGATAACATAACTACATATTTAACATTTCTGATCTACCAGAACATATTTGAGAGATTTAAAATAGATATGAATAAATAAATAAGGACATTTGTGGAGACATCAAAAATGTGGTAGTTGGGATATGAATTCATATTTTATATGCAGATAATTCAGTCTTACTGGGGTGGCAAATCCAAATGCGGATGAGGAGTAGAAATATGAAAATTAAGGTATTAATATAATTATGGGTGACAGAAAATGGAATGAACAATTGCCTGTATAAATGGTGAAGAAACAAGAATCTTTATACCTTGTAGAATGCTTGCTAAAGAGAGTAAAATTCACGAAGAAATATTAAGAGATGCAAATGTTGATACTAAGGAAGTGGATAGTATGTGATCTGTTGTGAGGAATGGCTGTGAAAGAGGTGAAAATAGTTATTATATAAGAATTTGTTTCTCTCCATTGTTAATGGCAATCTTCAACATTGTTTGCCTCCTGGAAATAGCCAAAGACAGAACTTTCCTGGATCTGATGCCAGATGTTGTGTCTGGGGTTTAATTGCCTTTTGCTTTTATATTGTTTATATATTATTATTGTTTACTTTGTGAGCCACCAAGAACACTGTAATTAATAAATAGGGCATGTCTGAAGACACAGAAAACTAAGTTGAATACAGTAGATATAAGTTGCTTAAGGAAGTGTACAATAAAACACAAATATATGTGATCAAGAATGAATGGTGATAATTAAAATGAAGTTGAATACAAAAATGAGTGACCAACTGTCATTTAGAGAGAATAAATGAAGACTGAACAAATGTATACAGTACCAAAATAATGAATAGGCAGAGAGGATGGGGAAGATGACAAAGTTATAGTTGGTGTTAGCAAGACTCTTTCAAAAGAGATAAAAGTTTAAAGGCGTGTGAGAGAATCAAGGTGTAGATAAAAGGAAAACGAGTGGTTTGTAAGGTTGAAATGAAATGGAGAGGTATAGTGAATGGCATTGTAGCTTGAGTTATTTTTCCTCTTTTTTCTAATATTAATTTCCTTCACTTACAATTTCATATATCTTTTCTTTTTACATAACATTGATTACCCCAAAATGCAATAACATGATGACTATGTACATTGGGACGATTTGTTATCATAGAAAGAAGTGAAATACATACTTTCCAGGAAATAGTCTGTGATATGTTGAAAAGGTGCAAAGAAGAATGAAATAATGTCACATGACAATTTCTCAGTATGAACTATGATGTGAATAGATGGAGGTTCTCTTGAGGTACTATTGATGCTATGGGTTGTGTACTAAAACCCTACACATTTGTTCTCCTGTTTGGATCATAATGTGATGTAATCCCTTAGTTTTTTTATCCATTCCACCATAAATATCAATAAGGGAGTGTTATGGAAAGGAAACATATGGAAGTCCCAGTGTACCTGACAATGGTGGCACCAGAACAAAAATTATTAGTGAAAACCTACATTTGGCAGTGGTAGAGACATTGTTTCATGTGTTGCCAATTTTTTTTTGAAAGTGAGGTAATAGTATTAATATACCATTATAACAAAGGCAGAGGTTTTCCATTGAAAATTTCTCTCAAAGGAAAATGCTTCAAAATCAAGTGGTAGTTTAATTCCTGTTTGTTAACATGTTGTACCTAAAATATACTTTACCAGTGGAACTGTAGTGGAATTGAATTGCTTATTTTGAAAGGCTGCTCTTATTTCCATCTACTGCCTCATATACTATTTGAAGGCTGCTATTAATATCAGAGGGTTTTCTTTTTCTGATAACAGAATTGATAAGCATCACTTGATTTCTTATCCCTTTTTATACTGTTCTTGGAGAGTGAAAAATGCTACATTAATTACCATCAAACAACCATTCCTTATTTTTCTAAATGTTTCATATTATGTAACTTATCTTCATGAAAAGCCTATAATTAGAACAGAACCTGAGGGCATTTCCTCTAAAACTGAGAACAGCATCCATTCCTGTCCTAATTGTCATTTTGAACTGGAATAGTTTGTACTTAAATCAGCAATAAAATTTTGTTACTTCTCCATCCAGACCTCCTTCATTAAAAAAAAAATTCCTACCGTATATTGAGGAAGTTACCTTTTCTTTCTAACGATAGAAGAAAATAATTTTCTAAAACCCTCTTCTTTGTTCCAGATATATGGGTTGAGCTCAGAGATTGATCATAACGAACTAATCTGTTTCCCACCTATCTAACACCACTGTCCATTAGCATCTGTTTGGAGTCAAGACATAATAACTTTTAAAACGGAAATAAACTGTGCTAAAAAAGTTCTGAAAAGATTTTCCATGAATTCCTAATCATGCCAGTTGTTTCCCCTCATTAGAAGTAGCTTTAGATCAAACTATATTTGCTACTTTTCTTACCATTTATTTATTTTTATTTATTTATTTTCTGTCCACAGCTGTATTTGGATGAACTGAAATTCCCTTCTACATGAAAGTGAATTACTCCCCCAACACAAAAATAATAACTTTGGATTTTGACAGAATAATAAGATAAGGCCTGTCACATACATTTTTTCTCAATGTTTCAGGCATATTTAGGCACATTTAATCATTGAATAAAAGTGTATTTATATGATTAGATTGTAAAATTCAAATGACTGATTCAACTTTTTTAAACTCTAAATGCATGCTTATGTACCTAATACTAATGCCAATTGGTCATTAAAGAAGGTACTATATTTAGGATGTGGATTTTACTATATAATGTATTGTTTTTATAGTACTAAAAATTAAGCAGTTAAATATGAGTCAGTATATGCTAGTTTATTCCTGGGGATTGAAGATTTGCCTTAATCCCATTAAAATATATTCAAAATTAATTCTGGCTGCAATACGGTAATATTTACTTGCATTTATTCCTTTTTCAGTAACTACCATATTTAAAGAAAACAATCAAGTTACTAATCTAATCCTTGAAAGTCTTCTGGCAGTCTCATATCCTAGAATAATAGGGCTCTATTTAGAAGTCTAGCACTTTTCCTGAAAAATATTGATGTATCTTCTGATACGTTCTCAAATTCACTTCAGTTAATGTCCAGAAGTGTGGACCTATCTTATGAAACATGTAATTTTTTTTTTCATTAAGGACATAGTATTATCTCCTAACTGTTAAAAAGCCTTCATAATAACAGCAATTCTTATAATCCAAAATTGTATTATCATTCACCATTATAGCTGGATGGAGGACAGGACTGGGAGATATAAACCCTTGACTGAGATTTCACTGATAAACTTAAATGTTTTGTAATTACATTCTTGTACTTTGGAAGGCTATGGAACATTATTTTCAATGTATGAAATAGTTTACTTACTCTGCTATGTTATTATAGACAGTATACTCTTCCAGATAAAGTTGTAAGAGGCAATCTCTAAGTTTTAAATGCTAATCTGAAAGCTATATTCTTTGTACAGATTCTCCGTATCTTTTCATGAGAGTAAACTCCTTCGAGCACATTACAGAATTATTGTTGAATAAAATATGTACAGGATACAAGTTGGAATCTATGATATATTAAATAATAATTTAATCCAAATTCAATGTTCTCAATAAATACAAACTTTTATTCTTAGAAACTTAACACGGATGTCCAAATTAATACAATTATACCATACATTTTAAATAGATCATCTTTTGAAGAGTTGCTATGTGTCAACATGGGTGGTTTTATGAATGTCCTCTTTGGGATAAACAATGTAATGTATGATTAGAGACAAGCAAGCATGAGTTCAATTTCAAAAGAAAAGTAATAGAGACACAAACATACCCATCTTCCAGTCTTATTTGGCTACCTGATCTAGGAGGCTGTTTGGTTTTTAAAAAACCATTACCAGGGAAACCAATTAATCCCAGACAAACTCTGCTGAGTAAATTGACGAAAGAGAAAGTACCTTATTTTATTATTTAGTTGCTTACCAAGTGTAACTTCTATGCCATGTCAGTCTGTGTGACTTTAAGTGGTTTATGAAGATTTTATCTGCTTTGTCAAACAACTCCAAGCTTCACATGCATATCCCAATTCTATGTCTTTTTTTAATTGTAGAAATTATTTTTAATATTGATATCTTTGTCAGCAAGGGCAGTACAGGGTGAGATTCCTACTGCATGTACCCTCTCAATTTCACCTGATAAAAGAATGTGCCACGTTCTCCACACAGATTTCTGTCTGTTTTATTCCCCCCCTTCTTCTTTTCCCCTCCAACTTGTTTTATTGAAGCTGCTGTGGTTTAAAAGTTAAAGGGAAAACTTTCTCTGTAGCATAAAACTTCTTGGACAAGGAACTGAAGTTGATTCATATTAAAAATTCGCAGAAATAAATATTCATTCAGCCTAGAGGTCAATATTTCAACAAGTTTTGGTGGAGAACTTACACTTACTAAACGTCTTCACCCAGATTTCTTTGCTGTTGAGTGACTGTGGCCTTTTCTTTTTTTTCAGTTTTCCTCATGCCAATAAACTTGAAATGTAGCAGCCCTTCAAAATGAAGTTCCTCATAGTAGTTGTAACCATAGGTCTTAACTTTTCATCACTTAAATGTGGAACAGAACCTTAGCAAATGGGGGAGGAGGGAGGGGACACATGTGGTGCGTATCAGGAATCAGTGTAAATCAGAAAGGTGTGGTAGGGGGATTTCCTGCCCACAGGCCAAGCTTTCTTACTGGATGTTCTGTACAAGAACCAAGAGTTACAAGCAGGATTTTTCACAGACACAGAATTTGATAATTTTGGAAAATACTGGCAGTCTTGTCAAAATGTCTTATAGGCATGAACCTATCAGAATCATGTAATAATAAAATGTAGATAAATATTAAGGTAGACTTAATGTAATATTTAGGTTGCATTCTGCAAGCATGGATCTATTTATGGCTGTTTTCTCTTCCCATAAATGAATAGTCAAAGTGCAGGAAGGATAACATACCCAGTATTCTAGCATTTTGTTGTCTGCCTGTTGCAAATTCTGCTTTCTACTCTTCAGCCCATTAAAGTTTGGAGTGTGCATATTATGCTATGTATGAATTTGTTGACCAGTTTTCTCCTGGAAATGGCTCTAGTAAGCTCAGCTTCTTAAAATTCAAGAGCCAAGTGAAAAATAAAGAAAGTATAACATTTTTCTGGATTACGAACTGTGAGTCCACCAAATTTTAAGCATAACATCTAATGAAAATATACTTGAATTATTTTATTATGCTACTGCTACCTTTCCTGACAAGCATTTGAAGTACTCTATAGGTATCTCTTTGCTTCCTTTCTATTTGTTTATGTAAGTTTGGATGTCTTGTTACTCCTAAAATAGACATTGATCTGAATTCTCAGACTATACAAGCTCTAGAGATTCTTCCTAGAGTACTGGAAGTGCACATTTTATGATTGTTTATAATCCATATTCTGCTGTTTTCTATTTTATGAACATATTATGATTTCTTTATAAAAAATCTTACTTTCTTTATAGCATACATAGTATATATAGCCTACAGGAAATATATATTGTTGTAACTTTTCTTTTAAAAGAATCTGGATTTTTAAGACATACTGCCACATCCATTACGCTAGTTTAATTTTTAAGTCACTTGATAATGTGTTGTCTAGATAGCTTATTAATGTAGTAATACATTCAAAAATGAGTAAACATTGTAAGAGGCAGGAAAAAAAATTAAATACATAGGTGGTCAAAATGTATCACAAGTATTGAGAAACATTGATTAAAATACACTGTACAAAATGCACATTAAAAAAGAACAGAGAAATGAGATCTACCACACTAAAGCAAAACTGTAATGTCATCTAAAATATCTGGGAAAATAAAATTTAAAAGCACTTTTCAGAAATAAGTCTGCAAAGAATTTAATTTGGATTCAAATCAGTGGAGATATTAAAGTATCAGTATAATGGATTACTGTTACTAAATCCTTACTAAAAGTTTTGCAGCTGTATCCTGAACCAATAGATATACTTAATACCATTTATAAAGGCAGATCCACATACAACAAATCTCAGAAATAGGAGCCAACAGGGCATAGATAATTGAAATAAGATAAAGTTTTTTTCATTGGGTTGTAGCTGGCATACCAGCTGATAAATTATATTTTGAATGATTATTCCACTTGTGCTTGTATTTAGGAAAAGAAACAGGCAAGCTGCAGAAAACAAAGATTATCTTTTAAGAAAGTGCAATGTAAAAAGGATTTGATTGCATCTCAGGGAAAGTGGGCAGCAGTCTGCCTACATATAAGATAGTAAATGGTTTCATATATCAAATTTCAAATGGATGCTTTCAAGAGTGTAAAGCTAGTCCTCAAGTTACAGCCATTCATTTATTGATTGTTCAAAGTTACAACAGCACTGAAAAAAATGAGTTATAGACATTTTTCGTACCTACGTCCATTGCAGCATCCCAATGGTCCCATGATCAAAATTAGGACAGTTGGCTACTGGCATGTATTTATGATGGTTACAGTGTCTCTGGGTCATGGGCTCTCCTTTTGTGATCTACTTACAAGCAGTCAGTGGGGAAGATAGATTCACTTAACCATGTTATTAATTTAACATCTTCAGTGATTCACACAGCTATTTATGGTATGATAAGGTTAAAATTAATGTTGATTATAACAGTAATTTTGTTAGACGTGCCATCCTAAGAGTTTGGAATAAATATAAAATTCTTTGCAAAGATGCCCCTTTGGGTGTTGCCCCAGAAAACTTTTTTCAGAAAAGAAATGGTGGACTTATGGTCAAATAATAACTTTCAGTCATGGTGACCCTATCCTCAAAACTAAAGATGAACTGGAATCAGAAGGACGTGTTTGCTGTTGGTATACATGTATTTACAGTTGAAAGAAAGATTTAAATTAGATTTAAAAGACTATGAATTTGATTTTGTAAAAAATTAATTGGAAATCCTATTGTGCGGTAGTGATGAACACATTATTGCTAAGGTTTATAAATTGCTATTGAAATTGAACTTGAAGAATTATGTAAAGCATTGTTTGATTCAGTGAGCAAAGAATTTTGGATATAATATAATGCTTGAGCAATCGGGAAACATGGACAAAAGGTTTAAAATTTACACTAAATTATAATTTAATTTTTTTTTTTATGATGTACCATTGGTATTTAACACTAGATAAATTGTCAAGAATGTATAAAGGTACCTCAAATGAATATTGAAAATGTAAATGTAAATGTAAAGAAAAAACTTTTGAATCATTTATGGTAGAGGTGACAAAGTAATCAAATATTGAAGTAGGATTCACATCTTAATACAGAAAATTCTTAAATACAAATATAAAGTCAGAAACTTTTTGTTTAGGTTTAATGGATAAAGCACTTGAGAAAAAATGGAACTTTGATGTTAATATATGTTGTCACTGGCAAGAATGTTCTATGCACAAAAATGGAAAGATACTTTGATTCCCAAAATGGATGGATGGCTGCAAAAGTTGATAGAGTTAGCAGAGATGGTTAAATCGATTGCTTTGATTAAAGAAAATAATACAATTAATTTCGTTTCTAATTGGAAAGCGTTTTGGACTTTGAGTTTGAGGTGGAAAAAAATGAAACTTTGATTGGTTTTTGCTGATTAGATAGGTTTGTTATAGAAATTTGTTATAGAAATAAATATATATTATTATACAAAAGCAAAAAGTCGAGATTTTATGTTTTTACCTCATTCTACTGCACCAAAAGGAATTAGAAGTCAATGCTTTTCTTTTCCCCTTTCCCCTACATTTCCCACCCCCATTATCTTTATTTTGTTTTTGTACTTCTATATTTTATATTTTGATAAACTAATAAAATATTTGTCCTGAAACAATTGCAGCGATTCACTTAACAATTATGGCAAGAAAGGTCATAAAATGAGGAAAAACTCACTTACCAGCTGTCCTGCTTGGCAATGGAATTTTGGGCACAATTATGGTCATAAATTGAGGACTACTTATAATCCATTATAATATAATTGTTTTAAAAAATAGGCTAGCCTTCCTGTCACAATCTCCTCAATTCAAATTCAATGTGATATCTTATGTAGGGGCTTTAATTTATGAAATGATAATTGAAACTCTGGGAGTGGAAATATTACAAGTTCCCTTTGAAAAGGCTAAATATTTGGAAATTGATGCCCCCCCTTTCTTAATGAGTACTATATTAACTTTTGCGATTTTCCAGTAATGAAAAATCAAATATGTTGAATATCTGTTAGGGAACATGTTTTACTTTCTATCTCTTATTAATGCTTTTGCCAAGTTTTCATACAAATGATCAACACAATGTAATATTTTTATATTACCACCTTGGATTATTTGTTTAAGCGGCAAATTATAGTGTGATCTTTATGGTCAAACTTAAAGAAAGATATGATTTATCTGGATCTATGTCAAAAATATTTAAATATTTTAAAATCCTTTTCATTGTTTACAAAAAGCACTCAATTAACTAAGCAGTAGATTGTTTAAAATCCTTACAATGACTCAACATCTGCATGAATGCAGTAGGCACAGTCTAACAATTACTTTTCCATTCTCTCATTCGGAGGTGAGAATACATTTTGTAGTGTGGAGCTTGTATATGTTTTATTCTTTAGAACTATTCTGACGGAATTTTAAACCTGATTTGAAAAACTTAACTATGAGTTCTGTTGATTGGAAAAGAGCTGAAGTTTCCTATTGATACTCAGGGGTTTGAACATATTTGATTCTTGCAAATTCAAAAATTATGCACTGAAATTAGGTAGTTGTTACTCAGTCAGCATTCTGTCTCTTTGCTCCATGTTGGCATTTTTTATTTTTTTTCTGAAAAGTACTGAAAAGGATTTTTTTGTGAGAAGTTTGAACATTCTCGTAGATAGGAAATATGCTGTTTGAACTCATGAGATAAGCAAGGCTAAAAGTTATTTTTTAAGCCAGTAGATTGCCTGTAGTAGGTCTGGTTCGTAAGCTACTCTGAGTTGTAACCTTGTATTATGATGTCATTTATTAAAGACATTTTTTCTGAGAGCATAGCCATCTTGTCTATTTATTTTGGCTGAAAAATATGCAAACAAATAGGCCATTTTTATCTAAAACCAAGAAAATGTCTTTTGTAAAAATGTTTCAAGTTACATGAATGCAAGTATCAACTATAAGCAGATCCAAACTTTCTGCTTATCTTATCACCAGTTCAGGCCACTCACTGATTCCTGAATGCAAGAATAAATGATGCTCTATCTTCTTCCAAATCACAAGTGAAATGTATCTTGATCTTGAAATGTATTCCCTGTCTCTATTTTCCAGTTTTGATTTAAAATGGCAATTTTCTGATCTGAGCTATCCTAAGCACTTCAGAATAAATGATGTCCAGAACTCTGTTCTATTCTAGTAGCAGGCACAACTCCAATTAGATACAGTTCTTGCTTATCTTCTCCCATCCAGCAGCTGGTCACTGCTCTTACTGCTAGGTTCTCTACATTTTTAAAAACAGTCTTGTGATTTATTTAATGATGGCCTCTTAAGTCAATGAACTATCAACTTTCAAAGCTCATGCTCCATTCAAACCTTTCATCTTCTGATGGTCATCCTTTTTTGACTTCTGCTCAGGCTGGATGAAGATTTCTACCCTTGCTTTCCCACTATCTGCATGAAGTACAGCAAAGTTTCTCTCTCTTTACTATTGTTTTTAATATATCTTTAGGAATGTTGCTTTTTTGTTTACATGAAACTGAATTATCAGTCCTTCCTTGTTGCAAAGTTTCCATGGTCCTCGACTAATGATGACTCCACTTAATGACTGTTCAGATCCTGAAAAAAGGACTTATGATTCAGATTCAAAGTTCTGAGGGCTGGTTCCCCATGCAGTCATTTGACCATATTTGGGATGCACAGCAACTGGCCTACATTTATGGCCATTTGCTACATCCAGTGGTTATGTGACCATGATTTATTACATTTTTACCAGAAACTGGTATTTGATTCTGGCAAAACCTGCCCCATAGCAAACAATGGGTTTGCTTGTGGCATTCATTTAATGTCCACTGGAAAAAATATTGAAAATTGAACATGGTCACAATTTATGACTAAAATTATGAGTTTAATTATGGTCATATGTTGAAGACTACCTACACAGGAAAAGATAGAAACTAAAGAACAGCATTTTCCTCTATTGCTTCAATTATTGTAGAGTCAGAGTAAGCAGGGAATTGCCTGAAGTCGCTCTTGTTTTGTTTCTTCCCCAGAAATGTGAAAAATGGCATAGAAATATTAATTCCTGAAAGATATGTTTATCCATAATCTGCAGTCTACAGTATTAACATATTGTGTGATAAAAGTGAATGTGTTATTATTCTTCCTCTTATGGGGCAATGTAGACAACAGTATACAATAAAAGCAATATAATTGCAGGATTTAGCTTTATGACTTATAAAATGTTCCATTAATTCTAAAACATATTTCTAATATATCAGACGTCCGATTGAAAACATCTATCCAGCAGTGGAATCATTTACTCCAAAGACTGAATATCAGTTTTAAAAATCACTCTGAAGTTTTTATTAGTACTCCAGAATATCCATCCAAAGTTAGAATATATACATTTAGCATGAAAAAATAGGATTTTTTTTTTAAAAAGAATACATTTTGAACCAAAAATGTGTTTCCAATAACAGAACTGAACTGAGCTCGTAATCCATTCCACACAAAAATCTACCCCAGTTACTCTGCTTTCTTGATTTTAGCAATCTAATTAGGTAGGGGAAAAAAATCATTTTTCCCCTTTTGTTAAAAAAAAAGAGTCAGAAATTCTTATAACTGATTATGGAATGATCCAGAGATCTGTTAGTTAATGATCCCAATCTATATTCTACCTCCTGCTTGGCGTATTTGCCAATAGCAGTCAAGAATCTCAGTCAGAAATTTCTTTTGTTCACAGTTGTTAGCTGCCAATTTCCTAAGTGAAGATATATTGCAGAGATTTGACCTGTAACATTATGCTGACTTTAATATCAAGCTAGCCCTTTGTAAACGGATGTTAGTTTTAATATCCCTCAGCTATTATGAATGAGAAATAGAACTAGAGAATAATATTTTTAAAGATGCAACTGTTCAACAATTATATTTTAAACTAATAAAAGTGCATTAAAGCATTCATGTGAGAACAGGATATCTTTCTAAGGAATTCAGAAATTCTAGAGCTTGCAAATGGGAATATTTGGGCAAACTACAATCAAATACAAATGTAGGCATATAGACCATGGGATTTGGATAGCAAAAAAAAAAAAAGGAAAATAAGAAATGTTTTATATGTATACTATTTGGTTGTTGCTCAAGCTGGATATTGGATAATCCAAAATCTTGATAATTTAGACAGCTATATTTTTAAAAAATTATAGTTGGTTTTCTTATATTAATATTGGCTTCATTACATTTGGTTTTAACCATGGTTTATTTGGCTTTGGACAATAGGTTACCACTTCCTCCCACTCAGTAATTGCCCTGCTGCTCTGACTTCCCACCTTTCTGTTCTAGAAAAGAAAGCAATGAACAATATGTAGGTAGATTTATAGTTGTAAAGATACATAAGTAAAATGCAGTGTGTATATAAATGCTGGCCATCCATATAAAAAAAATTATTAGAATGTACCGGTATATATACAAAGTAAATGCCTAAAAATGCATACATGCAGGAACAATAAGCAGTTTATTTCTTTTAAAATTTCATTTACCAGCCTGTTGTTTTCTAATATCTTTTAGAATACTAGGGGATTTTTTTTAAAAGCAGAGGACAAATAGGAAGCTTGGAGAAAGAAAAATAACTACCGGTAATTAAAACAACAATGTTTTGGGTTAAAAAATACACTCCTCGGAGCTCCCATATTACACCTTTCCTGCGCGAGCTGCACCTTCCTGTGGCCTTTCGGGTGCGATTCAAGGTGTTGATGCTTACGTTTAAAGCGCTCCATGGCTTGGGACCCGGGTATTTACGGGACCGCCTGTTGCCACCATTAGCCTCCAACCGACCGGTGTGTTCCCACAGGGCAGGCCTCCTCGGGGTTCCACTGTTGGGACGATGCTGTCTGACAGCCCCGAGGGTACGAGCCTTCTCTGTGGCTGCGCCCTCCCTATGGAACGAATTGCCCTCGGAGATTCGGACCATTGCGAACCTCCAGGCCTTCTGGCGTACACTAAAACCCCATTTTTTCCAGCTAGCTGGTCTGGCCTAATACCTTAGGGGTTTTAAATTTTAAATTGTTGAATTTTAAATTTTT
>JAEANM010002254.1:0-25028 GCA_017656035.1 Myanophis thanlyinensis
TACAATTAAAATAGATTAAATCAATGGCCAGAATAGGGAATTCAAATAAACCAAATTATAAAAGTTAAAATTTAAAATTTTTTAAAAATTTAAAACAATTCAGTAAAAAATCGAACAATTTTAAAAACCCATTAAGTGTTAGGCCAGACCGGCTTGCTGGAATAGATGGGTTTTTAATACACGCCGGAAGGTTCGCAGGTCCGCAATGGTCCAAATCTCTGGGGGCAATTTGTTCCACAGGGAGGGTGCACCAACAGAGAAGGCTCGTACCCTCAGGGCTGTCAAATGACACCGTCCTGACAGTGGAACCCTGAGGAGGCCTGCCCTGTGGGAACGCACCGGTCGGCTGGAGGCTGACAGTGGCAACAGGCGGTGCCGTAAGTACCTGGGTCCCAAGCCATGGAGTGCTTTAAAGGTAAGCAGCAACACCTTGAATTGCACCCGGAAGGCCACAGGGAGCCAGTGCAGTTCGCGCAGGAGAGGTGTAATATGGGAGCCCTGATGAGCTCCCACAATTACCCCCGCGGCTGCATTCTGCACCAACTGCAGCCTCCGGATGCTCTTCAAGGGGAACCCCATGTAGAGGGCATTGGCATAGTCTAGGCGGGAGGTCACAAGGGCAGAAGTGACTGTACGAAGGGCGCCCCAATCCAGAAAGGGCCGCAACTGGGAGATCCTACGGACCTGATAAAAGGCCCTCCTGGAGACGGCTGCGATATGATATTCCAATGACAGCCGTACATCCAGGAGGACACCCAAGTTGCGAGCCCCTTCTGCAGGGGACAAAATCTCCCCCCCACGGCCAGCGCTGGAATAAGCTGGCTGTATCTGGGCATAGGAAACCACAGCCACTCGGTCTTGGCCGGGTTGAGTTGGAGCCTGTTTTGACCCATCCAACTCTGCACGGCCTCCAGGCAACGGCCCATCACTTCGACAGCTTCATTGGGGTGGCCTGGGGTGGAAATGTACAGCTGCATATCATCAGCGTACTGAAGAAAACTCACCCCAAAGCCATGGATGATCTCGCCCAACAGCTTCATATAAATGTTGAACAGCAGGGACGAAAGCCCCGACCCCTGAGGCACCCCACATATTAGGGGCCTCGAGGCCGATCTCTGCCCCCCTGTCAACATGAATTGCGAACGGCCAGAGAGGAAGGAGGAGAACCACCATAACACAGTGCCCCCCACTCCCAACCCCCCCAACCGCTGCAACAAGATACTGTGGTCAACAGTATTGGAAGCTGCTGAGAGATCTAACAGGACCAGGACAGAGGAATAACCCTTGTCCCGTGCCTTCCAGAGATCATCAACCAACGCAACCAAAACCGTCTCCGTGTGAAACCGGGCCTGATGCCTGATTGGAGGGGATCCAGATACAGTGCTTCATCCAGATGCTGAGGAAGTTGTCATGCCACCACGGTCTCAACAGCCTTCGCTAAAAACGAAGGTTGGAGACCAGGCGATAGCTAGACAGCAATGTTAGGTCCAGGGATGGATTCTTGAGGAGAGATCTCACCACCGCCTCTTTCAAGGCGGCGGGCAGGAACCCCTCTCTCAAAAAAGCATTAATAATCCCCTGGAACCAACCTCGTATCACCTCCTGAGTAGCCGACACTAACCAGGAAGGGCATGGATCTAACAAACATGTGGTGGCATTAAGGCTACCCAGCAATCTGTCCACTTCATCTGGGGTCACAGGGTTGAACTCAGCCCAGATGGTCTCACTCAAAGCTGGCCCCACCCCCCCATCCAGAAAAGCCCAGTCAGAATCCAACCCTCCCCGAATCTGAGCTATTTTATCCTGCAGAAAACAAGAAAAATCCTCGGCCCACCCCTGCAAGGGATCCTCCCGCTCCCTAACCTCAAGAAGGGAGTGGGTCACTCTAAAGAGGGCGGCCAGGTGATTTTCTGTGGATGCAACAAGGGTGGAAAAGTGAGAAAGCTTCACCATCCTTATTGCCACTAAATACATCCTAATATAGGATTGTAGAAGAGTTCAGTCAGATTCGGAGTGGTTAGCCCTCCAACCACTCTCTAGGCGTCTTTTCCGGCGTTTCATCTCCCTTAGCTCCCCAGAAAACCAGGGAGCCAACTGGGATCAACACCGGGTCAGAGGCCACAAGGGCACAATGTGGTCAAGGGCCCCGGCCGCCACCCTCTCCCAGGTGGTTACCAGGTCTCCGACAGGGTCGTGTGTGTGTGCCTCAAGAAATGGCCCAAGCTCCATCAGGAACCTTTCAGGGTCCATTAGGCGCCTGGGGCAGAACCATTTTGTCGGCTCCACTTCCCTGTGATGAGGGGGTGTGGAACGGAAGTCAAGTCTAAGGAGTGAATGATCCGACCATGACAGGGGCTCTATCAAAACGTCCCCTAAACCTAGATCATTCTGCCACTGATCCGAGACAAAAACCAGATCCAAGATGTGACCTCCTGTGTGGGTGGGGTCCCGAATTAATTGGGTCAGGCCAATGGCTGTCATGGAAGCCATGAACTCCTGAGCCACGCACGAGGCCATGCCGGCAGAAGGGAGGTTGAAGTCCCCCATGACCATAAGTCTGGGGGTCTCCACCGCCAAGCCAGCTATAACCTCAAGGAGCTCAGGCAGGGCCGATGTCACATGGCAGAAAGCCAGGTAGCAGGCCCACCTGAACCCCAGAAATCCACTTCACACAGAGGGATTCACATCTGGTCATCTGCGAAACAGTGACCTCCCTAGGACATCTTCCTTAATAACCACCGCCACCCCCCCACCCCTTCCCTGAGCCCTCGGCCGATGAAAAACTCGAAACCCAGGTGGGCATAACTCAACCAGAGGGACACCACCCAGCTCTAGGTAATACCTGCCAGGTCCACTTCCCCCTCCTGGATCAGATCATAAATGATGGGGGCCTTGTTTCTTACGGACCTAGCATTGCACAACATCAGCCGAAGGCCCAGGGGCTGAGGGCACAGACAACTCGGGGAACGGAAAGTAATTTGGGGGTCGGAGCATGCCACCATACATAACCAATGGGGGCGTATTCCCTGAACTTGATATGGCCCCTATACCTGCCATAGTTGCCCCACCCACCGACCGTGCTAATAGATTGCACCTCTCCCCCACAACAACCCCCCCTTCCTTGAACCAAACCCCCGGCCCTCCGGACCTCCCCGGCATGCCCAGCCCTCGGTGTGGCCTCAACCTCAAATGGGGGATCCCCCACCCCCCATCTAGACAACCCCCTCCCTAACCCCAATAAAAATTTAGTAAAAAATACTCAGATCTGTAAGCCCAATGGGGGATGTATCTAATGGGGCCATGTTCCCTTATGTCTCTGCACTGGCGAGATTGTCCACAATTGCGGCCTGCAGCATCTTTACTACCTTGCAGTGAGGCACCACCAGGACCCATGACATTGACTGCCTCTATTCCCCTTGGACCCTCAACCACATCGAATTCTACAAAGTCACCATCTCTTAGATTGTGAGGGTAATTCCTGGGATTGTTCTTTATAATGGCAGTCTGATGAACAAAAAGTGTCAATTCTTTATAGTGTCAATTCTGATGATGAAACCATAGCCATTCCTTACGTTGAACCATTTTACTGTCCCCAAAACCTTCGCTGCAATGACCTTCCTACGTCCAGGGTCTATTAAGCGACACCAGTTCACAAATTGACTCCCTGTTCCACATTTTAGATGTAGCTATGATGCTTCATCAGTTCTTTTTTTATATAAACTATGCCTTAATTTTTTGGTAATAATAAGTGGAATTACCACAGCTACAGGGATCCCCAACCCCCAGTCTGTTGGACTAGCATCAGTCCGTTGCATACCAGCAACCGGGCTGCACAAATGAGTAAAGTCCCATATGCGGGATGCAGGCAGCATGTGAAACCACGTCCCATAGAAAAACTTCTCTCCACAGAACTCGTCCCTGGTGTCCAAAAGGTTGGGGTTTGCTAAGCTACAGAATTCTGTTCTAAGCAGTACTCCTGCCATCAAATGCTTTATCTGATCAACAAAATCTGTACAGTATTTCCCAGGTTCCATCTATGCCCATCAGATAATTTTTCATTGAACCAAAGCTGGAAACATAAATGTCTTTGCATTCAAATAGCAGCCAAGTTTCCATCATTGCTCATTCAGTTCAGGTTTATCTATGCATGTTAGATCTGGAAATACTTGTGTTAGGCTATCCATTGTTGCAAACCAGTTAGGCTGTAATTGAAGCTGTACATCTGAGGTTATGTTAAACAGAAAACTTTTTCTGAAAACTAACATGATAATCTAATGAGAAGTAAGGATTCACTGGAGGATTCCTAATGCTGGGAACGACTGAGGACAAAAGAAGAATGGGACAGCAGAGAATGAGGTGGCTGGATGGAGTCACTGAAGCAGTTAACGTGAGCTTAAATGAACTCCAGGGGACGGTAGAGGACAGGAAGGCCTGGAGGAACATTGTACATGGGGTTGCAATGGGTTGAACACAACTTCATGACTAACAACAACAACAACAACAGCAAAGAAGATTCTGGAAACCAGCCTTGGAAAAGCCCTCATTCAGTCATGATCTCCCTTACTAAGCTGGAAATGGACCTCATATCCTTCTTGGTTACATCAGAATTCTGTACAGATATAGAAAATAAAAAGGCAGCATTCTCCAGAATGTTCATTCTGATTCACATCATTTTACCTTAATAATACAGATGATTGTTTACTTCCCAGTCTAGCCTACAGGTAATGGATTCCTGTGTATGTACTAAAGACTTAACTGTCCTTAGTGTCCGAGCCAACAGAAAGCCAGGATGGTTTTATTACAATCACAAATACTAGTCTTATTCAGGCATTCAATTCCTGGGGATTAATAATTTTATAATTTGGGAAAGAGAAGTATACTCACTGAATCTACTCATATTGTAGCCATTCCTCTAGCACTAAGCATGTTCTGAAAATGACATGGAAGAAATGCTTAGAAGAAACTTTACACAAGTAGAAGAACTGCATTTCTCTGGTATTTATAAATCACTTCCAGCAGTTGTATTTTTAAGTAGATACCTAAGACGTAACTGCATACAAAAGATTACTTGCGCCAACTTCCATTTTATTATATGTGCATTGTCACTGTAAGCAGAAAATCTAATGGATGTTATCAAAAATAAGATAATTAACATCTGACATCATTACTGGTCAGGATTTATTATATAGCCTATATAAAAGTTGTGTGAACTCTCCTTAAGTGTATAGGCCAGTGTTTCTCAACCTTGGTGACTTTAAGATGTTTGGACTTCAACTCCCAGAGTTCCCCAGCCAGCAAAGCTTGAGGTTGAGGTTGAGAAACACTGGTGTAGGGCCTTCTGGTCTGTCCCCAATGCTGCTCAGATAAACATGGCTCAGGCAGATTGTCTGGTTTCCACTGGCAAATTGGGTCAAATGGAAATTTTCTCCTTCAGTGATGGCCAAGTAGAGAGTATTGAATGTGTTCTCTTCCACATTATACAGGCATTTGTAATACATTTATTCACCCCTACTTCCAAGGATACTAGGCCACAAGAACCACAATATGCTCATTTATTGTATCTGAACAATGCTTTTTCCATTACCTATGGTATAGCTAAGTTTTGTGTGGCAAGATACAAAATCTAACAATCAGTACACATTGATTATGCTTGAAATACCCAGTATTTCTATTTTGTCCTTACTTTCTAGAAAGTTGTATTTATTATTTAAAGGATTCCTAAGCAAAATATAATTTTAACCCAGTTAGTATTATTTTAGGGATAGAATTAGTCTGGAGAATACATTTTACATTCACTCTTGTAATCAGTTTATACAGTTTGTTCTCAAATTATTTTTCAGTCTTATGTTATTAATATTCATTAATGCAGGATGCTTTTAGGTGATAGGAAGATTTCATGCTAAAATTCTTGCTTTTGTCTTGTTCTAAACTTAGCGATGGCCAAAGATTGAAATCAAACTGATTGATTGATAATGAATACCATTGTATAAAGGGGGCCATTTATTAAAAGTTATTGAGATTTCTAGAGCAATAGCTTCTTTTTTTAGCATCACATGAAATACTGTGTGCTGCTTTAATTCAGAGATTTGTTGAGCCAATATTCCCGCATGATATGAAATATCTTCAAAAACATTGCATAACTGCTCATATCCCTACTTTATCTGTAATTTAAAAGAGTCTCTAGAGCAGCGGTATCAAACTCAAGGCCCAGGAGGCAGATCTGGTCCACAGGGTGCTTAGATCTGGCCCATGGGGCACCCTGGATAGAGCAAAGAATCGACCCATGGTCCCTCTGCCAGAGAATACAGGCTCCCAATCTCCGTGTTCAGCTGGGACGGCCTCCTGCAACTCTCTGCCAGTGATCACGGAGATCAGGAGTTTGTTTTCACTGGCAGAGCACTTGGACCACCACAAGCGCCCCTGACATGAGTGACATCAAGCTGGCCATACCTTACCTGGCCATGCCCACCCTTCCCCCTGAGGTCAAACACAACCTTGATGCGGCCCTCAATGAAATCAAGTTTCACACCCCTACTCTAGAGGGGAGCTGTGCTCTGTGACCACGATTAGGACCCAATATTATACAGTATATTGGGTAAAATGCTGGGGGTTTGATCAGAGAAATATAGATTTAAAATGCCACTTAAGCATGGAACTCATTAGTGACTACTGAATATATCAGTCAGTCTCTCTCAATCCAACATACAGTACCTGTCTCTTGCACATCTGGAAAATATGTGGACTTCTCTGCAATAATACCTCATTACCTAGAAGCCACAGATTTTCTAAGCAGAGGAGGCAAAGTTGCAGTGGCTTCAGGTTCCTCCATTACTTTGCACTCCAGAACTTCTAAAGTTCCACAACTTACCACAAATGTTCTCAGTGTCTGAGACTCTACATTACATCAAAAAGTAAAAAAAAACAAGTATTCTTCCCAAGAATTCTCAAAAGAGATTTGCAATTCAGCAACAACCTGGATCCAGCAATAATATCATTTCATTTGATACCTTAATGATTCTACTTCATGTATTGAACTGTAGTCAACTAACTCATATATCTGTGAGGTCATCGACTTGATCTGCAGAATCAATGCATTGTACTCTTCCAATAACAAAACTTAAGAATTGTTTCACAACAAATGCACAAGCAAGATAAACATTTAACTCCCTTGTTTTTCAGTTAGGGGAAATGCAACAAAGCAGCAAAAGAGTGAATGAGGAAAAGCGGTGAAAGAAAACAAGTTGAACTGGTTTACATCCGTGTCTCATGGCTTTAAGAAACAAAGTATTGTAGCTGCCTTAATTTTAAACACAGATCACCTTGTTGTACCAGTCTACCAAAAGCAAATATAATAGGTATTTAAAACAGAAGCTTGCCCAGAGTTTGAAAAGCTACTTTCCACAAGGCCTCCCAGCCAACTCCTTTTATAATTCTCCTTAATTGGGCCTGCAGCCAGTCTTCAACTAGTGAAAGGAACAATCTCATTCCTCCCTTGAACATCCAGGAAACTTTTGAATGGGTAAGAATAAGTTCACAAGTTGCATTAAAAAAAATCAGCCACAAGACTTACAGCAATATTCCATACATAGAAAAATAATTTTAATCAATACTGAATCTATGAACACATTGGGAAAAGTGATTCCAATTATTTGTTTATTTATGTGGCTACCCATCAAACAAGAATTGACTCTGGGTGGCATAGATCAACAATATATAAAACAATAAACATGTCTAAAGTTGTTTTTAAAAATGATATTGTTTAAAGTAAAAAAATGTGCATATATGTCAACCTTCCATAGCCAGGCATGTTTCAGATACATAGGACTACAGTATCAGGAATAGCCAAACATCAAAGGATATGCTTGATGAGAATTCTGAACTTTGTAGTCTTAAAAATTCTGATCAGTACATCAAAAATTTTCAAAAAACTGATTTTCACTGCCAGTTGAGTCAGAAATGCACAGTTCACATGGTAATCCCTTAATTTGTTCAAATCCATTTTTAAATCACTGAGAAAAGGATATACAGGAGACATAGAGTAGATGTTTGAGGAATTTGGAATCTTTGTTGCAGTTCATTTAACAACCACTTGATGGCCTCCTTCACTTGAAACATTTGCATTACTATAGCTGTCTGGGGCAAATAACATCTAGAACTGAGTCTCCTAAGTTAATTAAAAGCATGTTTCGTATTAAAAATAAAACTGCTTCAGCCGATGCATAGAAGCAATTATTCACCATCTTCTGGTGAGCAAAGGGATGATATATCAGCGTCAACAGAAGTGTCAGACTCCGCAGGACTATTTCATATGGGAACAATGTCCAGAATTTGGTTATGGAGGAGGGAGATGACCAAAAGAGGCCAAGGGAAGCTGTTCTTAGCTTATGTAAATACTGAAGGCTACCACAGCCATTGGCACATTCTTCACATTGCTAACCACATAAGTGTATGAGTAATAAAGGAGAGGGAGAGAGGGTGGTTCAGGGCAAGGAAGAATGAAGTTCCTTCTGCAGCTTGCTTTATTCAGATGCCATCGAGAAGAAAACAGGACATATCGCACAAACAGACACTCACACACACACACACACACACACAATTTATCCCCCAAAGTTTGTTCTCACACAGTCCAAATACATGATTGAGCTGCCAGAACAGAAGGGAAAATTTAAATCTGCAATCATATGCAGACAGGGGGGAGGGGGGAGGGAGGGAGCAAGAGAGCGAGAGAGATGCTATATTTATAGCAGGGATTTTTTTCCCATCAATGGTTGCATTCCTTTGGATATAATCTGTCAGGGGCTGCATGCCTGGTTTGGGTGGAGTTATTCTTTCTTTTACCACAACTGCCACTACCGTTTCTCTCCCTCCTCGCCTCCCCACTCAGAAATCTACCAGGGATAGCAATGGTACACATATCACAGAAATGCCGTTACCGAAGGCTTTCTCCAGATTTTATTCCCTCTATTAACAACAGCTTGATTTGATGTTTTTTGTCATTTAGTGGGGTTCATGATAAAACTGGCCATTAATTGACTAGTTTTGGCCTGCCACCTAGTGGTAGGCAAGTAATTGATTGGTTAAATGGCCTTACATTTTCATTTGTTTTTGCTCGGAGAACCAAGTTTCTTTCATTTTCCATCCTGCTCACTCTTTACATTTCCCTTGATTTTTCCATTCTTTACCAGTATTTTAACACCTCAACAAGCAAAATGTAGGCCAGGTTATGTAGGAACTAATCTAGTTCTCTCTACTGTTCTTTTATTCGGTTAATCAACGCTCCCACTTCTTTGTTAGCCCCTTTCAAGTGTAATATGTTGTAAAATATGTAATGAAGCATATTTCCAATCCAGTTTCTCTGCTAGGTATCTGGACTTCAATTCCCAGAAATCTACAGGTAGCGTTTAAATTGCCTGTTAATTCTGACAATCACAATTCACAGATCTATCCAGGCTGGAAAAGACTGCATGAGCACAACTCTGCTGGACCTCAGGATGTAAGAATTTATCGTTACTCTAGTATTCTGTTTCCCACAAACCTACCCAGATGTTTCAAGCCCATAAGCACAGTCTGATGGCTAAAACATTCCACTGCTGCTCCCTCACATCTCATAAAGGCATATTACAACTGGTCTTGGAGGTAACATACAACATTTATGCAACCCATTTGGGCAAAATCCAGATTGTTGAATGGAATGATTTGGAACAGATTTCTTTTTATTATTATTATTTTGCCAGCTCGGGATAGATGGGTGTGTGAACTATGCTATGAAGAATAAGGGCAGCCAATACAAAGGAAAAACAAAATTCATTGTTTAGGTAAAATGCCAAGGTGAGGAGTGGCAGGGAGAGTTTTGTGATCAACATGTCTGCTTTCAAATCAGAGTATCCGCAGGCCACTTGCAGTTTCTTATCAATGGAGAAAAGCCGGAGATCGAGCAAGGTCCTTAATTTTAGCATTTGCTTTGTCTCTTTCTTATCTAGTCTCTCATTTTGAGCAGGTGTGCAATGTTTTCTGAACTGCATTACCTTGCTCAAGGCCTTATAGCAGTTACAGAATAACAGAATTGGAAGGGACCTTGGAGGTCTTCTAGTCCAACCCCCTGTTCAAGCAGGAAACACTATAACATTTCAGACAAATGTTGTCCAATCTCTTCTTAGAAACTTCCATTGTTGGATCATCCACAAGTTGTTCCAATTGTTCTAACTGTCAGGAAGTTTCTCCTTAGTTCTAGTTGCTTCTCTCCTTGATTAGTTTCCATCCATTGATTCTTGTTCTGCCTTCAACTGTTTTGGAGAAGAGGTTGACTTCTTTGCGGCAGCCCTTAGATATTGGTGCACTGCTATCATGCCACTCCTAGTCCTTCTTTTCATCAGACTAGACATACTCAGTTTCAGCAACTGTTCTTTATATGTTTTAGCCTCCAGTCTCCTAATCATTTTTGTTGCTCTTCTCTGCACTCTTTCTAGAGTTTTGACATCTTTTTTACATCGTGGCGACCAAAACTGGATGTAGTATTCCAAGTGTGGCCTTACTAAGGCATTATAAAATGGTACCATTATAAAGTTGGTATATTTTATGGAACTGATCTCCTTTCCTTTGCTCTCAGCCCTGGATGAATAGCTCCATTGCATTCAAAAATGTGCACTCATAATTTGTAAAAAAAAAAAAAATGCCTGCATTTGGCATAAAATATTTTAATAATAGCTTGCTCACATGTAAAACTGAATACATAAGCAGCAGTAAGCATACCACGCTTTGCCTCTCCCCATTGTTTACAGCATGATCATTTGCTGTGGGGATCTTTCCTTTTCTCCCAAATGCTTTCAAAAGAATTAAAATGTGACTATGTTTGGAATGTGTCCATTCATTCTAGATACAATCTGGGTTCTTTAGGTATGCAGTTTGTAATTACTGAGCATCGGGAACCATTTTATGACTTCTGGTTGGCATGACTATTGTTGCATGATTTAGCTCAGCTACTTCTTAGACCCTCCCCCCTAAATTTGTCCCAGTAATTTCTAAAACTAGGACTTCAGTTGCATGGGAGATAGACGTGCATTTTCTCATGCCCTCTTCCAAATTCATCTGAGGTAGTGTTTTAATCTCTTTCAGATATTCAAGTGCAACACTACATTCAACAAACCTCCCACAAACTATAGTTGTCTTGCTAGACGGTGTCTTCACATAAGCATATGAATACTGGATGACTGAGAATCTTCATCGACATCGGATGAATAGTGTGGTTCTAATACATTCAATAGCATCGTTTTGAATAACCGTGCCATAGATGAGGTTGATACTTCTGAATGACTCCATCAGTATCAACATATATTTTGGTCTACACAACACAGTTTGACAACACAGGTTGGTCTAGTGATTAAGGCACCAGGCTAGAATGCTGGAGCCTATGAGTTCAAATCTCCCTTATAGCCATGAAAGCCAGCTGGATGATCTTACTCTCTCTCAGTAAGAGAGAAGGTAGTTACTTTCTCTCTTACTGTTACTCTCAGTTACTCTCTCTCTCTCTCTCAGCCTAATTCACCTCACAGGGCTGTTGTTGTGGGGAAAATAAGAGAAGGAAGATGGTTTGGGTATATTCACTGCCTTGAGTTATTTTTAAAAAATATTAAAGGCAGGAAACAAATAAATAAATTATAAAATGAATTGCATGGGTTATCACAGAATCATAGGGCTCAAAGGGATCTTGAAAGTCTTCCAGTTCAACCCTCTGCCCAAGGCAGGAGTCCTTATACCATCCCAGACAAATGGGTATCCAATCTTTTAATGAAAATCTCTAGCAATGGAACATCCACAATTCTGGAGGGCAAGCTGCTCCATTGGTTAATCATTGGATGTCCTTTTGATGAGCTTCCACTTATTGCTTCTTGCCCTGCCCTTAGGTGCTATGGAGAATCAATCAACGCCATCCTTCCCTGTAATAGCTCTTCAATTATTGGAAGATTGCCATCATGCCTCTCCTAAGTCTTCTCTTTGTTAAGCTAAGCATGCCTAGGTCCCTTAGCAATTCATCATACAATTTAGCCTCAGTTAAATACAAGTTTGGATATGATCTAGCAAAGTTTATCTTACGTTTATATATTCTTCAATTACCAGCAATAAACTAATAAATGACTATGATGGGTTGGATCTAGATTTATTCATACTTGTAATACAGTCACCAAAATCTTATGTTCTTTAAAAAAACCTATTAAAAAGTGGTTAACTTAGCAACAACGCGTACTTACACATCATGCTCAGGAAGTCTAGAATCAGAGAGGATGGAGGTTTGCTAGTAAATAATTTCAGAATGTGCATATCATGAACCAAGTGCAACATGCCATAAATATTTCTTGGCATCCATATTTATCCATAATGTTCATGGAAATTATGTACCAACTGTGACCTATTATAGCCCAATGCAGTATGCAAATTAACTATAGCCAAGTTCACTGATGTGTTTTCCATATGGCTTGGAGTGTTTTATAAGTTCCTACCCAGTGGCTCATACAAGTACTATTTTTACTAGGGTTATTTTTTTGGTCTCAGCTTGAATCTAAATGCTTGGCAACCTTTTTTCCATCAGTTGCTTCAGCCATCTGGTATTTTAACTATATTTATTTATGTAAACCATCTTGGTTGCATAAATGAGATGGCCTCCATGCTCCTGATGCAGTCTTAGCAACATTGATACTTATCTATGTCAGTACTAGTCTTTCCTAAACAAGCAGGAGTTCACTTGGCAGCGCTAATGTCTGTCCATCTGTTAATAATAAAGCCCTGAATTCAGTTGATACAGAGTTCTGCACAATAAGTCTCCAATCACACCAGCAATAGCAGACAAGAATTAGAGTTATAGACGACTGGGCCTTGGCTTTATAGAATAAAATGTACAGCATAAATGATATGAAGAATTGATGAAGAGGACAATTGACTCTTCAGACAAAAGCTCTTGAAGGAATTGAAAAGCCTTTTGTAATCGATCTGCTAGGAGGTCCTGACATCATCTCATAGGCATTAGGAAAGATTTATGATACAAACCTACATGGCCGAGTCACCTCTGACTTCTATGGATGAGCTCTGATATTGTACATACTTAGTGCTCATGGGAGTCTGGAACGTTTTTTGTGGTTAGGCATTACCGTGGAAAAGAAAGGCATTTTCTTGCCAAGAGCCCAACCAATTATGGCACTTCCTACTTTCTTATGTTCCGCTGATATGTTCTCAGAGCACTTAGTTAAATTCTTCTCAGTCATTACTTTCCCCCTTGAAGCCAGATGACATCAAATTCATTGCCAAACACAAGCACAAACTAGTATTTTGCTTTAATTTGTTTTCTATTTTTACTTCTTAACTTCTTTAGGTACTTGGAGATTAGGACAAGAGGCAGACAATGAGGAAAACTAGATAGGTATCTGTAAATATCTGCTTTTCCCATATGATGAGGGTACCCATGGCTAGAAATGTGATTTTTTTTTTCCCCTGGGAGGGCTCTAAATTTGTTCTTACAGATCTCACTAAGCCAGATATTGTATAGGCATTCCTAAGACCTAAATAAAATTCCTGGTTTTGCTTTCTTTCTGGGATAACCAAAAATAAGATAAAGCCGATTATCGAATAATTGACCTCTATTATGAGTGTGGCAGGCAGGGTGTAAAAGGAGTCGGAGTTGGTTGGATTGACAAGAAAAGACACAACCTGAAGTAGCTGTGGGAAGGGAACATTTCAAAGAGACTACCTTAATTGCTTTGTTATAAGTCCATCTGGGAATTTATTCTTACAGTTTTCAAGAATATATTTTTATCCCCGACTATTATTAAAATGCCTTTCTAAAATCCACATGGCTTTCACTTCTTTAATCACAGATGGTAGACTTCATAATAATCATTATATCAGTAATTTCAGTTCTACTTTTCAAAAGTAAATTATTTCCTCACATCAATTAATTTCACATCATTTTATTACTTTTCATATCATTCATACTGGTAAAGGCTCCTTGTTTAGCCTTTTTCAAACCCTCCAGAACAATTTCTCTATTTTTACGAAAATTGCTCTGCATATTCTTTTTCTTTTAATTTTAATTATTTTAATTATTTTCTCTACATTCCTTTATAACATATCTCTTCTTCCTTTTTTGTAGCAATTATTCTCTTACATGCATTTTCCTCTTATCCAGTTTTTCATTCAACTTTCCATTTGTGTAACTTCATAATGTCTGTGGCATTCCATAACATAATTAAACTTTTACCTTTATTTCCTTAGATGTATTCATCCACTCCACCCCACAAGCTCAACTACCTGCATTCAGATAATAATATTCTTTTCCTACTAGTGGCTTATGGTGACTTTTAAAGTCATCTAGCCATGGTTGTGTCAAAATAACAATAACAAGGACAGGCATTATATAATTGGCATAGTGATATTTATTTATCCATTTTACTTGTATAGTGCAAAATCAATACATCCATTCTATAAAGACACTAGTGAAAAAATAACCTTAGTTTTACAAACACACAACATACTGTCATTTCCTTTCCTTCTTTAATAGTTATTCCTCTTATGTTCCATTTATCTTTAGACTGTGATAATTCCCATAGATTTTGGCCCTGGCCACCCATCAAGATTTTGGTTAATTGAAGCTCTTGCATAATACTTTGAAGAGATACAAAGGTGGTTACCAGCCTTAGTCATAGCCATGCCACATGTAGTATCACTTGCTAACAGCACAGATAGTGTTTATCCATTCTGACATATTTTGGTGAGTATGTCACCAACATAATGAAGAACAATAAAAAGGATTCTAACTGGGGTTTTAACTTATTCTATGGAAACTAGGATCTCTAATCCAGATTAATTTGTAAACCATCAATAAGGAGAACTAGATGTATTTAGCTTTCTTTGTTGCTCAGATAATGAAAAAGCCTGACCTGGACATTTGTAATAATCAAAAGCATCTGCTGTTCCTATCCAGTGTGCTTATGTAAGATGTCTTCCTTCACTGAATATTCTTATCCTTGTTGCAGTTACTTCTTCTACACAGAGCGGCCCACATAGGCTCCATCCTGCCTGGTAACTACCAGTCCATTAGCTAGCATAGATGAAATGGTAGAATGTAGTGAAAAGGTGGATCCTAGGAGGTGGGTGTCCATTTCAGAGAAGTGAGAGGCAAATTGGCCCAGATATTATGTGTGAGAGAAAAAAGGTGAAGACAGCCTCTCCATAATAGTTCACAGAGTATATTGTACATGCAGACAGTAGTCTTCATTCTGGCAAGATTCTGTCTATAAGTGTCAGAGTTTGAAGTATACATTCAAGTTTGATTCACTCACGAACCAATATTATACTTGTTATTATCTCAGATTATGGGCTTTAGGGACAAACCAAACCACTGGATTCCCATTTAGCCTATAGATGGGGGCAATGGTCATGCGTAATTGTTTATAACCCCAAGATTCACATTATCTCAGTAATTTCATTGACAGAGTAATGACATGCAAATTATGGCTCATAATTTAGCTCTTCTTTCCCCACATCAAAATAACATTGTACATGTAAGATGCATCATGTTACTTAAGACCACACACATTTAAAGGTTTACTCAAAGCATTAATTTAAATTTACCATCAGAAATATGACTATATGTTGTCTGGCCTTTAAGAAAAACTAGTAAAAAAAAGGGAATCCCCCAGAGACAATTGAGATTCATCATAATATGTTTTAAAGAGAACTGCCACAAGAAGCTCCTAGAGTGTATTTTATTAGTTCACTATATATCTTTTAGAATAAGGCATAATTAGAATCCTTGTTTATTGTTCTTACCCAAGGTAAGAATCCCTAATTTCCAGATGGAAAAATGTTAAGGTGTAGCAGAAAGCTACAAAGTGGCATATTTTAACTAAGAGGAAAAACAAGCAAAACTTTAACAGGCTGGTAATTATTTTAGTGATTTATTTTTTTTATAGTCAATTGTTATTTAAGTTATTTCATTCAATGGCAGGGTAAGGATATAAAGCTAATGGCAGGGTTTCGGGGGTTTTATTTAACAGTGGGCAGAGGGTGGAACTGTGAGGACAATTGAATCCTTGTTTTGAAATCAATGATACTTAAATCACATATGAATAACTTAAATGAAGCAAGTTGGGATCCAATATTATAAAGATAGAAGGTAACAACTATGACATATCACTGTGTAGTATAAAGTTCATAATAATAATACCAAACAGCAATTTTTAAAAAAGATCTGTGTATTGACTGTCAAATGGAATTTGTTTATCACACATATGGTAATTGGGGGATAAGGTATAAGTGTGATTGTTTTTGCTTGTTGCTAGCTGAAAGCGCTAATTGAAAAGGAACTAATAGCTATCTATCCTCATTTACTAAAGCCAATTTTTAATTATTCAATTATTCAAGTAGTGGTTACATTTATTACTTGGTATTTATAGATCTAGCATCTATTATCAATAATTGGTTGGAAGTGATTGTAGCCTTGTTGCAAATCTATCCACCTGGATTTCAACTATTATAGTTGCCATGATGCCAAGGCAGGGGAGTTGTGATTGTTCATGAATCCCTGGTGGTGATCTCAGACTCCAGAAGTGATTAGGACTTTGGTGATTTATGAATCATCTATTTTTCTCTATATGCTCCTGGACTTTATCCGGGGACTAGTGTTGGATTTCTCAAAACTTCTGGCATTTGGGTGACTTCAATGCCTTGGGAATGGCTGCAGTTTAGCTCATGAGTTTATAGCTTCTGTGACAACCATAGGACTGTCACAGGTATTATAGCCTTGACATTTATGTGTGAGCACATATTTGATATAGTCTTCACTTTGGAGTACATAAAACATTATATGAAAATGAAGGACATTAGCACATCTCAGTTGCAAGATCAAATAGCAGATCACAGCCACCCTGGACTATGAAAGGTTGGTTTTTACTGTCCCTGTCTCTGTCTCAGGCATTATTAAGTGTCCCCACATTGGTGTTTGTAGCTAAGTCTGACAGATAATTTCATCTTGCGCCTGGATAATGTATGAAAAGCAGAGATAACCAAAATAATGAATGAGATTGTTCCTTTGCCCAGTTACCATTCCCAAGCAACGCCTTGTTTCATCAAGAAAATTAAGTATGTAACTGAAAATTAAGTATGTAACTAAAGCAATTGTGATGAAAAGCCAGAAGTGGACCCAACAGTAGTGAGGATCACATTTAGGCCAGTGGTGGAATGCAACCGGTTTTACTATCGGTTAGGTGCGTGCTCACTTTGCATTTCCAAGGCAGCCCTAGCCCTGGTGATTAGGAAGGTTGTAGAGGCACAGAAAATGGCTGTTCTGCGTGGTTCAGGTGAGCACAAAAGGAAAAAAAAGACTGGGATTTAGGAAAGAAAAGAGCAGGGGCGAGTGGGCAGTTTGGTTCAGTTCCATTCGGTACAAGCGATGCGACCAGGCTGAATTTCACCACTGATTCAGATCTACAATTAGCAATAGCAGCAGTGAAGCATCAGTTCTTATCCAAATTTATTGTGATTATCTGGAGTCTATGATCAATGAACCTATAATTTCTTCTCCCTCTCTTCCCCACTGTAATGTTTTATCTACATGTCAAAATATTTTTTTTTCTCAAGCAGCGATCTTAGTGTTGCGCTGTGCAGTATGCCAGAGACAAGAATTTGATGAGGTTTAGAATTAGAATTGAATGGGTTCAAATTTATCTACTCTACCTCAAAACTGGGGCTTTAACTGCTTCTGATGTATTCCTCCATTTATTATAAGTCAAAAGATCAGAACACTAAGAAGTTTGGATTATTTTCTAAACCTATCTTTGGCCTTAGTTCACAATGGGCACATTGGGTCACAACTATATTGAGTTGAACTATATTACAGACAACTGTCCAATATCCGTGAACAACCTTCATTTATTTGTATGATAGTTGTCTTTCTCCCTGAGTTGTATTTTTCTCAAATGGATTGTCAAAAACATCAGATAAAAAGAATGGAATAGCAGTGTTCTAGAATCTTAAACACACACACACACACACACTAAATTATGGCATATAGTACACTTTTATGGGTTAAAGTTGTACCATCACATGCACAAAAGCTTATGACAAAAAAATGTTGGTCTTATCATTTACTCAGTGGTTTCTTCCATTTCAAACAGAAAATTGAAAAGCAGCTGGGTTTTTTTTTGGTCAGTGCTAGTCAGTTAATCCTGAAGAATCATAATTCCTGTGCTGTTGATTTTCTGCAAATTATACAAATTCAATTGTTTTGAAGAGAGTTTAAAGTAAAGTTATGCTATCAGTTTATTGGTTTGTTTATGGAACTGAAAATTTTGGATTTAAACTACTGATTTATATTATCATGGATGTTTTATTGTACTGCTGTCTTCATTGTATTCACAGCAGGACTGTAAATGGTGGACGGTTTCTCATTGGTCTGTGACTTTTATCTTAATATGCAATCTTCAGTCTGTTTGTAGAGGCTTATGTTTTAAAGAAGTTCAATACTTTCATACTTTTTTTTTTAAATTCCAACCCAAAATGGAAAAAGTTTTATTGCATGATAAGAGAAAGTATGCTGAAAATCTTTTAGTATGTGGTACATTTATTTTTGCCTAGTTCTAATTCATACATATTTATCATTCATTACTTTAGGGAAGTGTTTTCATAAAGTTTAAGAACCTTTGCCTTACTTGTGAAAATTAATACTTCTACTTCATTAAGAACTGGGTAAATAGCTGCCCTATTTTAACATTAAAAACAAAAAGGAGACAATAATCTTTATACATTTATTTTCCTTCATAATAATAGACTTTTATTCAAATTCACAGCTTGCTATTGAGGCAACATTGTTATTAGGATTTAATTCAGAAATGTATCTGCATTAATTGCTCTAATAAAAGGACTGCAAACTTTAGTAGTTGTGGTCAGAATCTTTCAAAGAGTTTATAGATGCCACTAATAATTTCTAGCATTTCATTGTCTGGAAAACTGATTAGGGTGGAAATCTTTCCATGAAAAGAGAACTGCCGATAGCACCTTTTACTGAATCTAATTTTACTCACCTAAATTTACTTACCTGGTAGTGCCAATTATCTGATGGAAACATAATCCTTTGATGTGGAGCTACATCCCATTTGACGAAAGTGTGACAGTGGACTTTAAGTTACAGAAACTTGTAATAATATGTTTACTATAACATAAACTTTCCTTCACAAGAACAAGGATAGCCAGACTCCAAATTAGCAGGATTGGCTTTGTTTATTTCAAGCATTTCAAGATCAACTGATGCAAAAGTTGTACCTTTAGAGAATCCTAAGCTACTTGTTAGTACTTGCCACTATATAGGGCCCACAACACTTCCATTGCATTAATCCATTCCTCAAGCTTTCTTCGTTTCACATTTCAGTACAAATCTAGCATGAGGATGATGAGAGCAATTCTATTGCTGTTTTTGATGAAAAAGTAGAAGTCCTTCCAAATTACCATATCACAAATCAGCTCATGATCTCCAAGATGATTCAAATATAAATTCTGTCCAATTCTGACTACAGTCTATTTGTCCCGATTCTCTAATTTATTATGTACATTTATTAATTTTGATCATGTTTGGAATTAATAAAAACTTAAGTTATTCTGAGTTGTGTATGTTTGAAACCATGCAGACACACACACATAACCTATGTGAGACAACTCTGAGTTAAGTAAATGTCATTTTTACATTTAGTTACCTTTGATTTCAAAGTACCTGAGTATTGTACTTGTTTGATTTCAAACAACCTGAGTTTGCAGGATAGAGTGCTGGCTATATCTAAAACATGAATAAATTGAGGATAATTATACCATATGCTGCGTTTGCCAAGAGGGTGAAAACAGTGTTTACAGGTAAGGAAGGCAGCAAAATTATTGTGTTGAGCCAAGAAAAAAGATGTTGTTATGCTCCAAAACACCACTTTCCATAATGAAAAGGTCTGGAGATAAATACAGGAAATAACACAACACAATTAACATACATCATTAAAGCGAGGAGGGAGAGTATCTCTTGGATCAGAATGAATTAATTGTATATTAAATAAAGAGAAGAATATGATCCAGAATTAAACATACTACAGTACTTTAGTAATGGAGATTAATGCTGGTTCAGAACATGTTCTGTAGCAATTCATAGTACTATCACAATTCTGTATGTCAAAATGACACTCTGTTACGAGGCCAGGCTGTAAGTCAACCCACCCCTCCAAAAAAATAGAAATTCTCTGATCTTTTAAAAACAAATTAGCATTTGGGAGCACAGTACATAAAGAGAGCCAAGCCCTCTGGCACTCCCGGTGGCTATTGAGCCATACCATATGCAGCATTTTAAATACAATCTGATCTCACAAAAACACTTTTAAGTGTCAGAGTTAACATGTATTTAAAAGTCAACGTGAGAGTTAAAGATGTGCTTGTAAGTATTTCATTTTGTTGTCTGTCTTGTTTACTTAATTTCACATTAAGACTCAGTTTAATCTAATGGTTAAGGCACCGGGCTAGAAACCAGGAGACCGTGAGTTCTAGTCCCACCTTAGACATGAAAGCCAGGTGGGAGACCTTGTCACTCCTTCTCAGTCCAACCCACCTCACTGCACTTTCTTATATAGAAAATAGGAGGAAGGAATATTAGATGTGTTCAATACCTTGAATTACTTAAATACAAGTAGAATAAAATACAAGTAGAATAAAAAAAACCTAATATACAAACAAACCTAGCAGTTCATTAAATCAGGTTAATGGTATGCTAATTTTTCAATGTATTTTAGAATAAAAGTGGTTGTTAATATTTATAACCTGCTTTAAGAAGGGGTTTCAAATAGATAAACATTATTTACCCTGATGTAGTTATATTTCATAATTCAGACATGGGGAGATGTGAAATTTGTGTTGATACTGTTTTGTTGCATTATCTTTTCAACAAATTATCCACAGTACTTAGCACTTTTTGTGAATTAGGACAGAAGGCCACTTCAGGCAAAGCTGTAGTCTCCTAATTCCTTCCATCTACAACAAATAATCCAATGTATAATTAGCCATGCTTTGCATTTGTCATTTCTCTCCAATATCCTGCATTCATAAGAAGCCAAAATAAAATTAATGAGATTTACTTGTACTCAGATAAACAAACTTATTAAACAGGGTCACTGTTCCTCATGAAGTTATACTACAAGTAGAAAAAACTAGAATCCCATTAACATTGCTGTCATTCAAAATCCTCCCTTTTTTTATTCAAAAGCGCAATTAGTTGATGATATAACAATAATAGTTTTCAATTCAATCATCCCTATTACATTATTTCGTTAAACAGAGAGAGAAAAAGGAGACATGGAAATAACTACAACATTTAGCAAATAAGACACCTTCCTTTTCTTAATATCTGGATATTCTTGAATAACAAAGATCATCATTTGTGGGCACTATTGAATTTCCCCTATTGCTCTTTGTTCTTAGGAAAATGATAATAAATGACACTATGATATTCTAATTAACAACAAGCAGTAGATGAATTTGAACTGGATGATAAAAAAGAAAGAAATGGATATATTTCTGGTTTAAAAATTGTATTCAAAAAGCGTTCATCAATAGTCTCTCATCCAACTTGAGAGAAATTAATCCTGGGTACCATCTCTCTCTTTTCTTATGTCATACTATTATTTTAAAATTTGCCAACAAATATATACTCAAAGACTGGTTCTCTCTGTTCCAGGATCTGCTTTATATATAAGTAGTCCTCCAGTTACAATGGCTGTTGGACCGGAATTACATCACTAAGTGATGCAATTGTAAAACTCCTTGTTATGTGACCACATTGCTTAGTGATGATGGCCATCCTGACATTCCCTGCTGCCAGGGAATTAACTGAACCCCATCAGTTATGTTGTAGCCGAAAACCCGATCCAAATCGGTGAAAGAAAACTCAAGAAATCGGGTCCGTTTGGATGACCGCGAGGGTTCCCATTTTATTCAAACCGTGAGTAAAACTCACGATGCGGATCCTGTCAGTCAAGAAGCAAAGCTTAAGGGAAGCCGTGGCTTTTTATATTTGCCGCGACTTCAAATTCCCGCGCTTCCCATTGGCTGGTGGGCCAGCCAATGGGCATCGACGTCCTGACAGCCAATCGGCTGTTGGGTCGTCCGTTCAAGATGGCGGACCAGTGTGAGGACTCTGGTCATGCATGCGCAGTATACAACAAGTTAAATTAATGCCAAGTGCCAGGCTGGATCTGCTTGGCCAGCAGCAGGAGCAAAAACATGGTGAAGCTGAGGGCAATGCAACAAAGGGCAGAGATAGGAGATAAATGTATGTGGACTGCTAAGCATCCAAATTTTGATCACATGATTGTAGGGGTGCTGCAACATTTGTAACTTTTGGGAACCAGGCTTAAGTGTCATTTGTTCAGTGCCGCCATAGCTTTGAACAGTCGCTGAACAAATGTTCATAACTTCAGGAGTACCCATGCTGAATTAAAATATATATAGAGCTACATACTGTATAAATCTCAGGTGACAACACTAGTATAAGAATTTAGTAATAGGTGAAAAGCCACCAGATTACTTGGAGTAAAATCTCATTTTAGTAACATGAGAACCATTACTTGTTTATTATTAACTAGCTTGCCATAACTAAAGAGACCAAAGTAGAACAGACCAATACTATTAATTTCAATTTGAAAGGTATGTATTTTCTACACGGTTTTCGTTTGTAATTTTCGCATAGGAAAATGCATTTTTAAAAATTTGTGTGTCTAACACATATTTTTATGGACACGTTTTTCCATTTTATGATTATTACTGAACTGTAAAGTTCATTGTAAAATTTTGGAAATTATATATGGCTCTTCTATCCAGTAATCTAAAAATTCTCTTGGCTAAACTTCTCATCCCTCTCTGAAACAGATTTGAAATGCAGCAGACATCTGGAGAAGGAACCTGCTAAAAAAACTAAAGACAGGAAAATTGATAGAATACTTAAATCTGATCTTTGGTGTTCAAAAATAATAACTTTATAATCCAAATGCCTATGTATCAGGCAGTTATTGGAGAGATGTACAGGTTGATATGTTGTAGGAATTAAGGATAAATAGGCAAGACTCACATATTTTCATAGCTATTTCTATACCTTGACCAGTGGTAAAATTCAATTTTTTTTACTACCGGTTCTGTGGGTGTGGAAGGGGGGTGAGCAGTTTCTGTAAGCAGGGCAATAAATATTAGGCTAGAAACAACACCATAATGTTTTTTTCCTGCCTTCCTTACAGGATTAACCCTGTAAAGTGGGAAAAAAAACAAAAGAAGAACTCTCTTCTGACAACCGGTTCTCCAAACTGCTTTGAAAATTTACTACCGGTTCTAGCAAAGCTGCTAGAACCTGCTGAATTTCACCTCTGACCTTGACATTATTTAGATATATTTTCCACATATTCCATTGGGTATAAGTGAAGTTATAATAAAAACATGTATAACTGTTCTTTCATTATACATTTAGGTAGTCCTTGACGTTCGCCCACAATTCAGTCCAAAATTTATTTTGCTAAATGAGAAATTTGTTAAGTGAGTTTTGCCCCATTTTATGATTTTTCTTGTCACGTTTGTTGACTGAATCCCTGCAGTTGTTAAATTAGTAACACCGTTGTTAAGTGAATCTGGTTTTCCCATTGACTTTGCTTGTCAGAAGGTTGCAAAAGAGGATCACATGACCCCAGGCCAGTGCAACCACCATAAATGTGAGTCAGTTGTCAAGCATCTGAATATAAATCATATGACTATGAGGCTGCTGCAATGGTCATGTGAAATATGATTGTGTCACTTTTTTCAGTATCATTGTAACTTCAAACGGTCACTAAATGAACTTTGTAAGCCAAGGACTACCTGTAGTCTCACATAACTTCTATAATAATAATTATCAGTGTTTTTGCATAACTGTATAATACTAGGAATGTTTAGCTGCATTGGTGGCATATGACTAGTTGCCTAAGGCCAAATGAAAGCAATTTTCAAAGAGAAGTACTTTTGGGTTTTTTTCAAAATTCCAAAGCAACTGTGAACAGGATATAAGTGGAGTCTGTAAGGCATTCCTTTGTATAAAAACTGCATTTCCTCAGTTTAGGGAAGGAATTTCAGTAGCATGGGTTAATGATGATTCTGTTTTATATTGGCACAAAGGTGCCCTGCAAAATGATAGGATCACTTCTAAGACATTCTACTTGTTCCTGTTTGAGATGAAATGGGGAAACTACCAGGAATAAACTCCTTTTTTTCTGGCAACTGTTCTGAATGTAAAATGCTCAGACACTTTGGTTTTGTAGTCGGTTCTGATACATATAGATTTCATTTTCTAAACCAGTCATATTAAGAAAAGAAAAGGGGGTGGTTAAATAACCTCATTTGACCAGTTTTAAATTCCTCTAGCACAAAGAGCTAGCCAAAGTATTTTATATTATTTAAGCTCACTTCAGAGTTTGAATTATTTAAGAAGTTTGTAGGTTTTATGCTGGCCTTATCCACAAAAGATAATTTCAGTTTCTATAGCTTTGGACTGCATCTAGCAGTCCACGTGCTTTCCAAGTACAATGAAATAAAATATGGGGACTGATAATATCAGGCTGTATCTGTAGTGTGATACAATGAAAAGTGGAAGGCTGGAAGGAAGGCTGAAAAATTAAAGCTGCGGAAGAGCTTTGCATTACTGATTTCCCAGAGTTAAATCAGCTTTGCTGCCAAAATCTGGCTTCAGTCTGCTGGGCAGACATCTCCCCGGTTTCCTGCTGTAGTCAACAGAAACCATTGAGCTTTTTCTTGTAAAATGTCCTAAGGAAACTTGAGAGAGGAAAAAAAAAACACAATTGTTCCATTTAAAATGGCTTAAATGGCTGGGGGATCCAGTCCCTTTATCAACAGTACATTGCATTCCCTTGGTTTTTATAATACATAAACATGACCTGCGGAATTAATTTTAAAAAACAAAAAGGAAATTTATTTATTTATTTGTTTGT
>JAEANM010002255.1:0-25027 GCA_017656035.1 Myanophis thanlyinensis
TCCGAACTGCTTAGAAAATTTACTACCGGTTCTAGTGAACCTGCTAGAACCTGCTGAATTTCACCTCTGGATGGAAGCCACATTTTGGCACTTGTGGATAAACTGTGGTGAAGAGAGAAGGAAAGTCATTCCTCTGGTGTTAAGTGTAGATCTTGGTTGCCTTCATGACCATTCATCATGGTATTGTTCTGGGCTATAGAGTTCTCCTTGGAGTTCTGGGCTACTTAGGGCTGGACTGTGCTATAGTGTTGCAATGGGTTTTCTTCATGTGTTGCCAGTTTCAGGCATTTGGAGAGGGAAGAAAGATCAAGTTGTTGGGTGCTCCATGAGGGTATACTGTTTTCATTCTATCTCTGTGAAGGCCCTGGTGGAAGTATCCTCAATATACTGATGAAAGCCCATTATTCAGAGTCACCCTGGGCCAGACAAGAGAGGCAGTTGAGCTCTTGCCTTTGTTCTTTTCTTGCTGTCTGGAGATTGGAGCAGCATATAACTCTAGAAGATGAATGAATAAACCTGCTACGCAAAGATTAGGAATTTGAATTGTGCTTAATAAGTCAGCTTTTCCTATTAAAATATCAAACTGCATATAAATCTATAGTTTGAAGTTTATGTAGAGAAAGCAGCTTAACAAGCAAGCTATGTATAGTGTGTTAAACCACAATTTGACATTGGGACATATTTTTCAAGGTCTGAGGTAAAGGATGAAAGGAAGACTAAGTATAAAGATGGTGGACAGTTTAAATCCCTCCTGATGAAGTCTCAACACTGATAAGAATTTGTGAGATTAGATTATACCAGTACAGGTACTTCGAATCACTTCAATACTGACAAATGTAATTGGGTAGAGGTCGTCTTTCAAATAATCCAGCCCCATGCCACAAAGGGTTTAAAGGACTAAGGCAGCATACTGAAGAAGATCCAGAAGCAAACTTGAGAGTAGAGCATCTTAGAATAATCCAATTGGGTGACTGAGGCATGAGTAATTCATAATTAAGAAATGGCATAACTGGCACACAACATGAAGGTATGCAAATGCCCCCTTAGCCATGACAGCCACTTGCTCTTTGAACCCAGAAGAACCCTCAGGTTGCATTCTGGGGCTGTCGGGGCCTGTACAACTCGAGCACCCAAGATGACATAGTTCTACCGTGTTTCTTCAGAAATACACCCGGGTCTTATTTTCTTTAGACCCCTGAAAAAGCAGCTAGGGTTTCTTTTTTAGGGGTATCATAATTCACCCCCCTGCACCTGGCCTGGCCACCGGACCACTTCTTTCCCCAGTGAAAAGAGCGGCCCATTCATCAAAAATGCTTTGCCACTGGGCCGCTTCTTTCTCCGCTTAAAAGAGTGAGCGACACGACCCACGTGCCTTGCACACCTTTGCCTACCTAGAATGGTCACTCCAGCTACCGGTAGCCATTCACCTGGCCACCAGGCTGTTACTTTAATGGATGAAGTGTGTGAGGCTAAGCAATGCACCCCATGCTTCCTGAAATATGTACCGTAATGATTTTTTGAATGCTTATTGTTGACCCAACCCACATGGCCCAGCACAGCAAGGAAGACCATGGTTATAGTCCTGGGTCAAGTGATCCCAGGCTTTTTGGAGGCTTTTAGGCTCACAGGAGGAAAGTGGGGAGGGGATATTTATGCCTGTCATTCATTCCTCAAGCTCAGCACAGACTGAGGGAAGGATGACAGGAAGCAAAATCCCCCTCCCCATTTTCCTCCCACAAGCCAAAAAGCCTTCATTCCAAACCTTCAGCATTTGGATGGAGGCTTTTTGGTGAGCAGTAGGAAAACCTCTCTCTGCAGCTGATAATAGAGCTTCAGGGCAATCTAAAGCTCTGTTATTGGCTGCAGATGCCTTCTGGAAGGCATCTGAAATCAAAACGGAGGCCAGGGTGATGTGCATGTGACTTCTTCTTCTGCAGCTGCTTGCTGCTACCTGCATGCATTGCCCCAGAGCTCTATTATTGGCTGCAGAGAGACTTTCTGGAAAGCATCTGAAGGCAAAATGGAGGCTGGGGCGATGCGTGCGAGTGGCAGCAAGTGCCTGCAGAAGAAGTGGATACAGAAAAAAGTGAGGCAGGTGTTGAATGTGCAAGGCCTGGTAAGTAGAGCAGCTCCACCCCCACCCATCCCCACCCTAGCTTAATTTTTACCTGTGTACCTTGCCCCACCCCCTGCATCCAGAGTGGGGGTATATTCAAAGAAAGAGTGAAGTGAAGGTTTTACTTAGGTCCTCCATTTAGGCGGGAGAAATACTCAAATATGATTGGTTTACAATGTTGCATGCTGCTGGCTATAAAAAGGCTAGCCTGCCAGCACTGTTTTGCTGGATTTCAGAGAGAGCTGTCACTGTTTGAATAAAGAGTTGAAGTCACTCCGTGAGTCTCTGTAGTCTTCTTGAGCTCAGAACAGAACAGGTGGGGTCCGAATTAGGGCTAATTTTGTAGGTGGGGCTTAATTTTATTGTATGCGCTGTTAGGGCTTCTTTTCTAGGTGGGGCATCTTATGGGAGAAACATGATAGAACTGACAGACCCCAAACCCTAAAGCCACTCAACTTTGCTAGGGTTCAGCTGATGCCTATTGTTCCCCATCAGGCTTTCACAGAGATGTGTAATGTGAGTATCATCAGTGTACTCATTCCATGGTGATGGATGATTTCCCCCAGCAGCCTCATGTAGATGTTGAACCCTGTGGCACCCCACATTGTAGAGGCCAGGGGCTGGATCTCTTCTCCCCGATCACCACTGACTGGAATTGATCCTGGAGAAAGGAGGTGAACCAGGGAACACAGTGCCACCCATTCCCAGTCCCTTGAATCAGGATACTTATGGCTGATGGTATCAAAAGCAGCAGAGAGACCAAGTAGGGCAAGGGGGGATGTACAAACTCCATTCCATCCTCATCAGAGATCATTTAAAAGCATAACCAATCCGGAAAATTCACTTCATCCAAGACCCTCTAAGTTTCAGTGCGACCACCTTCTCCACTACCTTCCCCAGAAAACAGAGGTCAGATAATGGATAAAAATTGTCCAGTATAGTGGGATCCATTGATGGCTTCTTGAGCTTGGAGCAAACCTTTTAAAGAGGTAATGGAAAAACAAACCCCTCATTCAGGGAAGAGTTCACCATTGCTAGAACCCATACATACACCACTATCAGCACCCTGGGCCAAGTTGACAGATTGCAGGGATTTCACAGTTTGACTGGCTTGGTGCTCAGTCCTCCAGGCTGGGGGTTTCCACAGCAGGATCTTTCTGAACTGCCGCCTTCTTTGGGGATTGTACCTTCTTCACTAGTTCCCCTTTATATATTTTTTCTTTTTCTTTTTGCTTTCCCAGATGTTTGGACGCACGGATGCCTTCAGATTGCTTTCCCACATTCTCTGATGCTAATGTAGACCATTCCCCCTTTAGTGTCTCATTGTTGCTCTGATGGCACAAGGATCAAACAAGGAACAGATTGTTCCTTTGTACCTATTTCTGCTGTAGAAAATTGAGTTTCCCAAATGCAAAAAGAGCATTCGCTAGAATTGTGTAGCTTCATTCCAAAGTACTTTCCTTCACTGCAACTTAAAAATTTTAGACAACAAAAAATGGCAAGGAAAGAGTCTTGCAGCACTGTTGGTGCAGGGTGGGGAGATTGTAAGAGGAATATGCTTCACCACATCTGGGCAGAAATGATACCCACTGGGAGATGCAAGGATTGAATGGAGCAAGGAGCTTCTAGAGCAGGCAGAAAAACTTGTGGCAAAAAAAAAGTTTATTTATTTATCAGGCCATTGCTGGATCAACTGCAAGATAAAAAAAGAAGCAGCTGTTGACCAGTGGAGAACATAACAGATCATCAATCCAGGATAAAATGGTTGCAGAGGACAGTGACCGGCCATGAGAGGAAGGGATATGTTAGGTATTGTAGCAACTATAAACCATCCTCTTAGAAGGCTTAAAATATTTTAAGATAGAAAACAGCAGTTTTGAAGTGGAGTAGGGGAGACTCCATTTGCAGTAGGCTAGGAGTCAGTGGAGGGTGACCTTCAATCTAGCAGTCGGCAAGTGGTGGGTGGCCCATTCTGGGTATGGGACAAGCCAAAAGAGCAGATCTGTCTTTGGTTAGGATGTAGAATCCAGGGTGGCCATCAAATACCTTAGTATTGCCATGGTTCTGGTCTGGTTTGCTGGATCGCATAGTTGGGGTCGGAGAACTGAGATAGAGGTCATATCACAGTCCCCATGGTCCCTTCCCAAAGTCTTGTGTGTTTTATGACCCTGGCTGTGTCCTTATGGGCAGTTCTGCAGACTCTGTGTCTCCTCAGCCATTTATCTGCGTTCTGACTTTTATGCTGACTAGAACTTAATACAAACATAAGCAAGGCCAGAAAGAGGAAAAGAACAACAATCCTGTCTCTCGTTACAAAATGCAGCTTCATGTTTCAGACTTCATCAAAGTCATAAAGCAATTCAAAATTATAGCAAAAACACTACTTTGGCAAATACAGGAAAAATACAGAAATTCCTAACAGAACACACATTAAAACATCTTAACCATCTGGTGTTTCAAATGTGTTTTGAGGGAGGCGAGTTAATTATAAAGAGGAATTACAGTTTGTAGAATTTACTCCATTCATATCTACAATATGCACATGGAGTTGGAGCTCAACCCAAAATAAATTTATTTACTTATATTTATATATTTTTATCCTGCCTTTATTGCTTTTATAAATAACTCAAGGCTGCAAACATACCTAATACTCCTTCCTTCTTATTTTTCCCACAGCAACAGCCCTGTGAGGTGAATTGGGCTGAGAGAGAATGATTGGCCCAAAGTCATCCAGCCAGTTTCATGTCTAAAATGGGACTAGAACTAGAACAGGTTTCTAGACTGATGCTTTAACCACTACATAAAACTTACATTTTGTCCATGTATTTTTACTTGCTGTAAACCGCCCCGAGTCCTCAGGGAGAGGGGCGGTATATAAATTTAAATAATACATAAATGAATAAATAAAAATACTATTGCATAATCTTCTAGAAATCTGGGACTTTCTTTGAGCTATTCTCACATTCATGGCAGCTGATCTGAGGAATGAATAGTACTTAATATATAAATCTATGGGAAATTCAAGATATGTCAACAAAGTATGAGCTGTAAAAATAAATATTGCATGGACAATGTTTTTTTTTTTTGCATGGTGAAGAATTCTTTGTTAAGTTTGATTTTCACTGTTGGAAATTAAATTAGTTCTGCACCTTTGCATCTGCCCTTTTGATTCTATGGCCAAAATGTGGTTACTATGACAGTGACTACTGTGTTCAATATACATGTTTTCAATCTTATTGATGAACCAAATTTTAGATACTACAACAGACTTTCCCAGTTCCTGATTTATCTAACTAGCTGGTTCTAGCCTAGATTCCAATTTCTTCAGTCTTACATCAAGTGTTGCCTGCAATATTGATGGATCAGGTGAGTTTATACAGATAATGGAGAAGGAGTCCAAGAGAAGCTTATTTTTAGACAAAGACAAATATATTATGAGAATGTCTCCTCTCCTTTCTCCTGAAATGAATGTGTTCTACAAAATAAACCTATTAAAATAATGCTGCTTTATTTTTAGGCTGTGTTCAATCTGTAAGGATTTTTTAATGGAATTATCCTGAATACAATTAGTTAATGACTTTATTTTTGAATAAAACATGGAGCTTATTCATCACTCCTATTACTGTAAATATTGATTTTTTAATAATCTGCTAGCTTATTTATTTCTTTATGTGTAAGGGGTCTATAAAACAAATTTATATTCTACAAGCAGATTATGAATCACGCTCATTTTAATGGTTTTACTTTACATGTAAACAAGTCATGATTCAGCCTATTAGTATTTACCAGATTTCACAAGTAAATTGTTACCACATATTATGGGAAGCTGACAAACTTTATATTGTCTGAAATATCCTTATGGATTTACAACTAAATTCCTCATTAATTTCAATGATTCAAAGATTCATAGTTGAGTCTGCATCTACACAATTATATGGTGGACATGCAGAATGCAAATAGACATGCTAATTAGTCTGTACTGGTTATGACAACCTAATTTCAAGATTAGGGCTGCTTTCTCTGTAATTATTTTATTTATCTGTTCTTAGCTATAGTGATCCACTTAAGCAAGAAAAAACAACCAATCAACCAACCTTTATTTAAATGTACACGTGCTATGGTTCTTGCAAATAATGCTATGTAGCAAGATTTGTACTTCATGCAGCATTGAAAAACCTGAAATGGTATCAATATATATTTCTTTGACCAAGGATGGAAACTTGGAAGTCTTTAGAATTAAAACAAACAAACAAAAACAAACAAACAAATAAGCCATAAGCAAACAAACTATGGACTCTGGACTCATGTGAATTTCAAAATGTAACAAACCTCTATTTTAGATTTAAAAAAATCACCTGGAAATATAAGCAACTATATATTAACCATTTTTATACAAGGTCAGGTAGGATGGGCAGAAGGATAGTCTTTTATTGAATTATTGCAGCACATTTATCTTTTTGTTCTCTATTTTCCAGAGGATATCAGAATAATTTACTGTGCATTAACCGCCTTTTCCATTTCAACCAGGATTGGTGCTGTGAATGCAACTAATATTTTTCCATCTGAGTACATGGATGGCATACTGCTACCTATGGTATATGTAATTTGCAGCCCATACATGTATGATCATGTATGTGACAAATAAAATCTGAATCTGAACCATAGTATCCCCATAGCTGAAAAGGATTATCCTGGCTTATCTTTTGTTAGCCTTGCCACATTTCCTGAGCCTGAGATGAGTAAGATCATCAATGGTCTGAAAGGACCACAGGGCTGAGTCAATTTAGCAATGGCTTTGATCCCATTTTTTTTCCCCTTTAAGAAGTCAGTATTGCTGATTGCATCACTACATGAAATCCTTATGTCCAAAGAGATTTTTTCCAACGAGTGAAGAAATTGTGGTGGGCAGCTTAGTGTTAAAAGTGTTTGGAGAAGAAGAATGTGAAGAGTGTGTGGAATATGCACGCTCGCTCCAGTGGGCTAATAATGTGTCGAGCAAGGCTAGAGCAGCCTGGCCTGCCAAACAACCTGCCCTTTACCAATTTGATCAAACAGCCATGGTTTGTCTGACTGTCCCTGAAGGACCATTCATCTTCCATCAGTGATCCTATATGAGATGGGTGTGTTCCCTCTATGGCATTTCTAGTAAAAAGATAAATATCCTCCTTGCAGTTCTTGGGCTTTGGGTGTTCCTTACTCTGGGAAAGGATTTAAAGCTGTCTGCCAGACTCGTGGGCTGTTACAAGAAGACAGTGCCACAATGCTGAGCTCAGGCCTGCGAATTCCCCTCCTTTCCCTCCTCCTCCTGTTGCTCGCATCGATGGAGCTGAGCTGGTCCTTTACAGATGAGGAAAAGAAGCAGATTGTGGAAGAGCACAACAAGTATCGTTCCATGGTTTCTCCTTCTGCTGCAAACATGATGAAACTGGTAAGTTTGTGGTGATGGGATTTGGTGGAATTTGGGATTTCAGAGATTTCTGAGATTTCTCTGATTGTGAATACATGGCAGCTTTCCTTGAGTGAAGTGAACTTAAAAAAAAAACCCAAACCCTTTGGTGTGCCTGTGTTCACTTGATGAAGGAAAGTAAGTGAGAAATTTGAATTCAGTGACCAATTAGATGGCCTTTCTTGACATGCCTTGTGTCTCCTGGTGTATTTTACAAGATAACTACTTTTTAAAACAACAGTGACCTAAATTTTGTGCAAAGGGTAATGTATGTGTGTGTATGTATGTGTGCAAAGGGTAATGTGTGTGTGTGTGTGTGTATGTGTGTATTTTGTAGCTTTTCTGTTCATAAGTCAATCTGCTCACTGGAATTTACAGAAACTTTTGAATGGAACTATCCTCTGATTCTTATCAAATTCCTGCTACGAATTGGAACTATGATAAAGTATTTTGTGTGAATTGAAGGTAAGGAAGCCAGTGTGGGCCATTGTTAGAGGAGTTCTGTACCAAATTATAACACTAGGGCTATCCAAGTCTAAAAAGGCGTTTGTTTTCTGTAGGAAGAGCCCATAGCTATTGGATTACAGTTCTATTCAGAAAACATCCTCTGGGCTTGTACAGGTTGGTGGTGATGGGGAATCTATGTATGTGTGTTTTTTCCTTTTAGAAAATATGGTTTCAGCACATGAAACTCATTAGTTGCATGGGATACACAACAGATTTTTTTACATCCCAGCTCTGCTACTGTTCTAGGAAACACAATAATCAAACAGGAATTTGCTATTACTGATTGCATTGTTTTCCTTTCTCCATGCCTGTCAACCAGCTGCAACATCTGTTTGTAACAAGTAGAATAATACCTACAATGTTACTGACAATAAGGTAAATAAGTTGTCCCACTACACACCCACATTTTTGTGTATTTTTAAAAAAATGTTCCCCTTTTGCTATTCAGACTGATTTCTCTCCCTCCTACTTTTTTTTCTTTGTTTTTGGTAGGGGAGGGTACAAGATGCAGATTCAAGCTCTTAAAACCAATGTTAACAAAAAAGTATCTCGGGATTTGCTTTTCTTGGTGGAAATCAAAGGCTGGATGTCTCCCAAAAATATTTGTAAATGAAGGCAAACTGTTCTGTTGAGATATCAAGTAGATATCATTGACTGAAAACCAGCAGCACGTTTTGAGACTATTATCGCCATGTTGCCCTGTCACCAGAATGGGATGACAATTGTTTTTGGAGGGCACTAAGGGATGATGTCACCTTCCATTAATCCCTCATTCACCCCTAAAGCAATGTCAGGAGACATTTTCCTGATTCATTTCCAAAATACACTTTTCTATGTTATGTCACCTTGAGCTCCTGCCCATTTGGGTTAGTATACTTCAGTTCATTCAAGTTAACTCCAGCATTAATTGGCTCCTGTGATAAAACAGAAACACTCCTTCAACTGAAGCAGAACCTACCATGCTCTTTCAAAACTTTCAGGGCTGCATTTTACTTTGAATTCTATGATAGCACAATGACTACGGGTAGTCCTTGACTTATGACCACATTGGGCCTAAAATTTCTGTGGTGGAGACATTTATTAAATGAGTTTTGCCTCATTTTATGACCTTTCTTGCCACAGTTGTTAAGTGAATCACTGCAGTTGATAAGTCGGTAACCCTATTGTTGAGTGAATCTGGCTCCCTCATTGATTTTGCTTGTCAGAAGGTCCCAAAGGATGATCACATGAGCATGTGGCACAGCAATGGTCATAAATATGAACCAGTGGCCAAGCATCTGAATTTTGATCACATGATCATGGGGATGCTGCTAAGGTCGCAACTCTGAAAAACGGTCATAAGTCACTTTTTTCAGTGCCTTTGTAAATTGAAATAAAGTCACTAAAGGAACTGTTGTAAGTCAAGAATTACCTGTATAACATTTTCTTATTTTAAAAAGGTTGCTGGTTTGAAATGCGGCAGGTCTTTTTAAAAAAAAAAACCCAACATCAACCCTACATCTGAAATAAAAGGATACACGTCCAGATTCCCCCAAAGTCCATAGTTATTTAAATAACATGGAAGCTGAAGTGAAAGCCTTCTATTCTGAGTAACCCAAAAACTGATGAAATGATATGCCACTAGACTTTTCTTTATGACTTAAAAAAAAGCACATGGAAAAGTAGCAAGCTCAGGAAAATGAAAATATTTTTTAAAAAGTCTGCACTGTTTCAAATAATCAGCCTTTTATTTGCAAGAATTGTTGTCATAGTGCAATTACAGCATTTATGATAAAGGAGGCTCTAAAAGACATGAAAAATAACAGGTGTGTTGTGCCTGTTTGCACGTGCATTTCAGTGCTTCACTTTGTGTGAGTGTATACGTGCATATACATTTACACCTGTAAAAAGTGTATCTGTCTGAAAAGACAGAAAGAAAGGCGAATGGTCAGGAAGTCAGGGCATTTTACTGCAACAACAAGGAAATCATCTGATTTCTCAGAACTATAACAAACCATGATTCTACCTCACTCCCCACTTCCCAACTTATTCCTACCCTACCCTACCCTGCCATTTTGCCTAACTTACTTGCGGTTGCGTAAGCATTTCACTGCATATCGTACCATGTATGACTGTGTATGTAACCAATAAAATTTGAATTTTAAAAATTTGATGAGAGAATGTGATACCCTGCATCTTGAGCTGAATACCTTTCAGGTTGTTAAAATGTCTAACGCTAAAACGTTTAACGCTAAAACGTTAAAAAGTCTGGATCCAATTTTCTCAAGCCTTTCTAGAATTAAAGTGGCATGAGCACAGGATCCAAGCAATTAAACACTAAGTGCAGACAGGCCCCAAAACCACTCTCTTTCAGATGGTGGAGAGCTGCATCTACAGAGAGCTTTGAGCAGGTATAAGTAAAGTAAGAAAAGATGGAACCTTTTAAGAAAAATGGTTTGCTAGAGGACTAACTGGTCCTTTGCCAGAAAGTTAATTCAAGTAGAAATGATTTGTGTCAGGGATTTGAGTAATAAATTAGGTTGGAGTAAATTGAAAAGGCAATGATTGCTGTTTTCTAATAGCTGTGGCTCAGACCACATCTCTGCCTTGTGGTCTGTGTGGTTTTCAGCAGGTTGTTCCCCAGAGTCCAAGTGAACCTGCAGCAGAATCCTGGGAACTGACTCTGATGACAAACAGGCAGTGGCAGATTTTGGGGGGCTGTTTCATCATTCCTTTTATTAGCCCTGAAAGGAGAAAAATATATGAATTTGCTTTATGGGTTCATCCATGGAAGCAGGGCAGTAGTAGAATTCAACCGGTTTTACTACTGGTTTGGTGCACATGTGCGCCAACCGCGCTGCTGTGCGGCTGCCAAAACTGAAGTTTTTCCATTCTGGAGGCAGCCCAGGTGATTGAGAAGGCTGCGGAGGCCCGCAAAACAGCTGTTCCGAGTGATTTAGGTAAGTAAAACAGAAAAAAACCCAAGGGGAGATAGGATAGGATAGGATAGGATAGGATAGGATAGGATAGGATAGGATAGGATAGGATAGGATAGGATAGGGCAGGGCAGGGCAGGCAGGGCAGGGCAGGGGCAGGTGGGTGGGGCCAAACTTGAACACCGCTACCAGTTTGGTAGAACCAGTGCGTCCAGGTTGAATTTCACCACTGAAGCAGGGGTTTTGGTGATTGAAGTCTGCATTTTACTATCTTTGTAATGGAGGAGAAAGATGCTGCAGGTGGATAGACCACAGCACAGGTGGTGCTGGATTTTTCCATTTTTTTCCTCTTGTTTTAGGCAGAAAGTTGGGATTCTGCTTTTTCTAAAAAATATATCTGTGAGTTATTATAAAAGAAACAAACTTTCTCAGGATAATATAAACACCATATGAAGGCAAGGGCAGGGAACAGTGCCACAGACTAAATAAAAATGAGGGCCTATAGTAGCAATGGCAATTAATGCACCGTAAAATGCCAATAATGACATGGTAAGACACCTTACCTCCAATCAAAACAAAGTTCTGAGAAACGAAAAATGTGTTGAGACTGTTCTTAATTGTCTGAAGCCTATTTTAGGTCTTACACTTCATCTCTGAAAGTCATTAGTGTAGTCAGATTTGCATGGGTCATAAAAAAGGGTGTGATGGCAGAAATGGCCTATTAGTAACATAGTGTTTTCCCAGATTAGCTCAGGTATCAATCTGATCACCATACTTTCAGAACAAGAAATACTACTGCCTGAATCAATCCTTTTCTCTTGTTAGAATGCTAATAAGGACATCTGGATGACAAGGACATTTGCTCACACCTAAAAAGGGCTGGTGGGGCTTTGATGGTGTGGTACTGCCATCATCTGGACTTCGTTGACCCCAGGGACGGACAGTTCTCTTCTGTTTTCTTTCTGCCCCAAAAGACCTATAAGGGTGCTACTTTTTGTTCAATGACTTTGTGAACAGGAGGTTTGCTGCTATATTGCATTGCGTTCAGTGCAAATTTTTTGGGATAGTGCTTTTTGCTTATGCTGCTTCCCTCATTTCTAAATGTGCTTGGACAATCTGTATCAGAGTTATTTATTTTTTAGGGCAGGCTTTAGGGCCCCATGATTAGCTCCTTTTTCTGTTATGAATTCCTATCCAAAGTCACGCTTTTTATTTTGTTTGGGTCAGTAAGTGTTGGTAATGGAAATACTTACATACATTGAGCTACGCTTGCCAAGCCATATTTAATGGAATGAGAAATGCAGCTGTTAGAGCCTTCCATTTGGCTGTGAACCACAAAAAGGGGATAACGCACCCAGCCTGGATCTAATCATCTCATTATTACATTTATGTTCATATGAGTTTAAAAGAGTTTCATTTGCAATCATCAATACACCAGACTCAGATACAGATAGTCCTTGACTTACAACCACAGTTGGGCTGGAATTTTGTTCGTAAGTTGCTGTGATCGTGAATTGAGTCACCCTGTGACTGTTTTTGCTATGGTTGTTAAGCAAATCACCAACACGAATCATGCAGTTGTTAAGTGAATCATGTAGACACAAGTCGAATCCAGCTTATTTTATGGATGGATGCTTTTTGCAATATATTTTTTTTTGGCCAGATATATGATCATTTGACCATGAAACGCTGCAACTGGTCAGAAATGCAAACCAGTTGTCAGATGCTTAGACATGTGATCACATGACTGACAGGGGTGATGTGGCAGCTGCAATTTTGAAGACAGGTTGTAAATAACTTTTTTGAGTGCGCTGTAAAATGCAATGGTTGTTAAATGACCGATTGTCGATGACTACTTATATTACACATTTTGTGCTAGAATTGGAGCAAGACTATCCAGTTGTTGATTAATCTGTTTGATATGAAAATCTCATTATTTATCCAGTTGATTGGAATAGACAGTAGAGCAGGGGTGTCAAACTCGATTTCATTGAGGGCCACATCAGTGTTGTGTTTGATGTTGTGGAGCTGGGTTCAGTTTTTGCTGGGCTGGTCCTTTGCTGTTTCCAGGGTGGCCTGCAGGCCAGATCTACGCACTCCACGGGCTGGATCCAGCCTGTGGGCCTTGAGTTTGCCACTCCTGCAGTAGAGTATAACAAAATACATGTCATGTAGCCCATAATAATTCTGTTGCACCAGTCATGAAACAGGGACTTCCAGGAGGGGAAGGAAGTAAAAAAAAAAATCAAGATCATAGTCATGATTGCTCAAACAAAGTTCCTCCCTCACCTTTTGTAACCTCTCGCATGCTCAAGTCTCATAAAAATAGGTGGCTTTGATTATATGGTTGCCACTGTTCTTTGGACTTTTTGACCACACCCCAGTCCTGTACGTGCAGCAGGGTAGAGAAGAAACAAAAGAAGACATTGATGGAAAGCCAAAAGGGCCTTAGATAAATAAAGACCTTCATCAACCATCTTTGGGAAGTGGCAGTGATTATGTGGATGAACTCTAGTGGAACAGTACTGTAAAATATTATTTTTAAAATAAAAAATAACAAACCAGTCAGAACATTTTAGAACAACGTCACACTATTTTTCTTCATCTTCAGTTCTTTAGCCAGGTTTTCATTCATTTATCCAATATTTGAATGTATGCTTAAAAATTAAATTAGACATGTTTACAAATGCGAGGATGGCTTTATTGAATTTGGAAACCTTTGGGGTAAGTTCATTTGCTTTCTGGTTTCTTCTATGATTATTCTGTCAAAGTGATAATAGATTTTGCTTGGATTCTCATGTCTATAAAGATGGTTTAGCTGATTACAGATAGTTCCTGACTTACAACTTTTTAATGACCAAAGTTACAATGGCACTAAATAAATGAATTACAACCATTCCTGGCATGTATGACAGTCACAGCATTTGCACAATCATGTGATCAAAATTTGGGCAATTGGCAACCTGTATATAGTTATGATGGTTATAGCATCCTGGAATCATGTGATCGCCATCTGCAACATTCCCAACTGGCTTCCAACAAGCAAACTCAGAGGGGGGAAACCAGATTTAACAACCACATAATTCATTTAACATCTATGGCAAAAAGTTTGTAAAATGGGGTGTGACTCATGTGCCATTCATCTTTCCAGTAACCAGAATTCTAATGTTAATTGTGATCATAACATGGGGACTACTTGTATGCCTTTTGTTGAGACCCAAGACTGCAAATGTTAATATAAGGATGGAATTTTCTAAGAAGTCCCAGTTACGATCCATCATTCTCATGATTAAATCTACCAGTTGGATCTTGAATCTTCCTTCCCATTAAGATTCCAGCACAGCTGGTTTTTGGTGCCTCTAAAGAAGAAGACAATTCCTGGATTGGAACTTTGTTTAAGAGCATATTATCTGTTGAGCATATTATCATCTCTGCTTATTTAAGAAGATGACTATCTATTGTCATGCAACAACCCCACGCTTGTTTCATTATCTGATAGGTAGGAAATATGAAGGTACGCTTTCTGAGTGTTGGTGCAGACAACTTTGCAATTGATTGATTGATTGATTGATTGATTGATTAATTGAATTTTTATACCGCCCCCTCTTCCTAGCATGGCTGGCTCAGGAATTCTGGGAGCTGAAGTCCACGAGTCATGAAGGAGCCGTAAATGCCCACCCCTGTTCTAGGTTTAATGCCCATTCATCAGTGTACTGTTTGCTCTTCTCTCTAACCTTGCAAATATCAGGTCTCAGCTGGATTCTCTTCTTCCTCATAAGATGAACAAATTGACTTTCCTTCTAACTCAGAAACCAAAAGAACAAGCCCAGTATCATCAAACAAGATGCTGGTCCTCCAACTCTCAACCCTGATATACAGCAGAATATTCTGAACTGGAATTAAAAATTAAGCTTCCAATCCATGGGGATGGCAGTGACAATGTGGGGTGTATCAGAAGATCATCAGGCAGAGGATTTTGGCCAATTTCAGGGAAAGGCAAGTGAAGGCAGCTGCTTTGCGAGTCTGACCTCATAAATTAGGGTTGTTTAGCTTCAACTGAGCATGGGTGGGGAATAAGAGCTTTGGTCATTAAAGGGCTCCCAGAAAGGAGATATAGTGATAACCTATAGTTGTGAGTTATGTGTATTCTTCACTCTCTTGGAAACCAGCTGTAGTACTTGACTATTATAGTTGGAACGGACATTTTGCACCTCAGATTGACTCAGGCACAAAATGATTTTTCATGACTCGGATGAAAAACTAAACCTGATTTATAGCTTGACCAGCATGCATTGCCCTCAATACATTTCCTAGTTTATGATCAATTTATTTATTTTCTTCTGGAGTTCAGTTTGCCAGGTCTTGCCAAAAGTTTAATCTTTCCTTTTTTTACATTTTTAAATAGGCCAGCAAATTGTGTGATCACTTATTTTGCAACACAATGTGTGTGCCCAATAAGCATTACAAAAGTAAGAAAAAAAGATGGACTGCCTATAGATATGTGGCTATTCACAATACGTGTTGATGGCTATGGACTAAGCATCTAAGATGCTAATCTTGTCTCTTAGAACAATTTCTTAGAACAATTAATCAGTGGAATGGCTTGCCTTGAGAAGTTGTGGGTGCTCCATCATTGAAGGTTTTAAAAAGGAGATTGGACAACTGTAACCGTATAAAGACACCAGCTTAAGCAGCGGGTTTGATTATAGGACCTCTTAAATCCCTTCTGCTGTTCTGTTATATAGAAAAAGTTGCATGTCCATGTATATGTGTATGTATTTGTGTATAGTCTGTGCAAGAACAAATATTTAAATATTTAAAAATGGCATTACTTTAGAACTTTCTCAAGTGGTCAGGTTTCTGTCATCTTGTTCTGATGTATATTATAGTTCTGGGTTTCTTTCTATAGCAGTTTTAACAATGCAGAATTGTAAAAATTCCTTTTCCTCCAGAAATTTGCAACTTCAATAAGATGAATAAAACTGGGCTGGTAGAAATGTGGTTTACATGAAACACTAATTCTTGAAGAAATAGTCTCACCTGCTACTGGTTCCAACCTGAAATTCTAAATGTAGTTCAATGATCTAAAGCTCTTTTATAAATGCTTATTTTAACAAGTTACTTTCTTTTCTTAACCACTTAAACTTTAGGACTACTAGTTTTATACTAGCATAAGTGTGGGAAGTTTTTCTCTCTCTTAAGTATTCACCCCAGAGTCTTTTGACTCTGATAGCTTTTTCTGCCATTTCTTTTCCCCTCCCAGCCTTGCCCAAGACCAGATGAGCAAACATATAGTCTTTGTTCATTTGCCATATAAAATCAGGATAATCTGAAATAAGAACAGTTTTCTACTGTACATCTGTGTTGCTCTGTTTGGGTCTCTGCAGGTTTTCTTATAATACCTCTTGTCCCTGGTCACTAGTTGGGATCATGGGAACAGTGAAGAGGTCCATATTGAAGAAGATTGTTCTAGAGTGGCAGGGACAATCTTTTTGTGGTGCAGTGTTCAGATCTCTCTAATCCTAGAATTGTCCCACATTCCTCCTATGAATTGGCTGTGTATTGATAGAAAAGAAAGAACAGGCAATACATTATAGGTGCTCTGTGTTCAACTCATTTAAAAAGGGAGTTGTATTTTATATAAAGATGCAACTTATTGTCTTGAATGGCACAGAACTGGGTGCATTTCATTATTATTGTACTATGTCCTTCCCTTCCTTTTCCTTCTATTAAATTTTATTAAAAGAGTTGGATTTTTCAGTATCTTGATGCCATTTAGTGGCAACTTGGATTTATAAAACACAAATATGATAGTCCTATGTTTAGGCCAGAGGGAAATTGTGAAAATGGCAAGTCAACAGTAGGCTTCTGCAGATATAGACGATTCCCTGAAGTATAAGCTCCATTGCTTTTGGTTTCATTCCTCTTTGGATTTCTTTCCTTTATAAAATCAGATATGCAACAGATTCTGTGATCTTACTGTATTCACTGACACTCAGACACAATCCCTTCAAGGAAAAATCTATAATTCATAGAAATCTAGTACAAACTGGTACGTTTACACCACTAAACCCATGTCTATCTGTGGAACTGATAGTTTCAGTCTTGCCTAATATATATAACTGTGACCAAGTTCTACAGAATGATATGGTCTGCACCAGAAGCCACATTTATCACAGGGATACAAATTGTATGTTCAATATCAGATCTATACCAGTATTACATTACAAACCTGGAAATTAAAACAAATTTCATTCCAGAGGTGAAATTCAGCAGGCTCTAGCAGGTTCGTTAGTAAATTTTCTAAGGAGTTCAGAGAACCGGTTGTTAGAAGGAATCTCCTTTTGTTTTTTTCCACTTTACAGGGTTAATCTGGTAAGGAAGGCAGGAAAGAAACATTCTGGTGTTGTTTCTAGCCTAATCTTTATTGCCCTACTTACAGAAACTGCCCACCCAGTCACACGATTCCCCCCAGCCACGCCCACAGAACTGGTAGTAAAAAAAATTGAATTCCATCACTGTTTCATTCCCTTCTTGACTAAAGTGCTGACTGTTCTGCACTGCAAATTAGTTCTTTCAGGAAATCTTCTGAGCCCTTCTGCAACTGAATCTATGCCCTTGCCTGACTATTTTGCATCAGAACTTAGAGACACTTGGAACTGTATCACAGAATGTGGTCCAGCACTAACTTGAGTTGTGTACCATAGTATTCCCTAGTCATTCTCCATACATAAAAGTTCTTCCTGCTTGACAACTGCTTCTAAAGTAGCCTTTAGGAGCACAGCTGGATAAGAAGGGCCTGTCTATCACTACACTGGAAGGATCAGTTGACAAACAGCTGTTGGACTCTATTAAGCAATCTATGCCAGATGTTTGCATTGGCTCTAGTCTAGCACAGCTGTTCAATTAGGCATGTTGCAGCAGGGAGTGTTTGTATGTTTACTATCCTTTCCTCTTCATGGGAAAAAGAGAATTCATACCAGCTACTGGCAGGAGAATCTTCCTCCACATTATGTCAAATGAGGTGGCAGCTTGTGAGTTTTTGGATTGAAGCTCTTTCTGATGGGTGGGCAAGATTATTGCACTGAGAGAACAATTTTAGATGTACCACAGACCTACTGCATAAAATCCTGGCTTGGTCTAATGACCTAGTTCAGCACAAGAGTTAGCCTCATTCCTTTCCCTTTCCCTTTTCTTTTCCTTTCCTTTTGGCAGGGGGAAGGGAGGGAGGATATGTGCTACTTTACTCCATATGAAGAAGGTGCCATGGTGATTTTAAAAATGTTTTCTAGCTATAGTCCAAAATATTACTACTTCATTCGGCACGATTTCAGTAAACCCGCTTCAATATATTTGGCACTGTGTAAGTTTGCATTATGTACCATAGGACGTAAGGAAAGATATTGAAATATTTTAAAAATCTTGTACGATTATTATAGTCATGGATTAAATATAAAAATATTTAGATGTTGTCACTGCCTGTGTTACATGACATGGCACAGAAACAAATATGCTTATCAAGTAAGGAAGATAAAAACCTGCGGTATTATAGTTCTTGTTGCTAATACCGGATTTTCATATGGCATGTATGTCTGAAAACTCTTCTTTATATCGTCTCAGCTTCCTTATTTCAGCAATAACATAGAGAAAGGAGCAAATATGCATTAATTTAATTATCTTGAATTCTGACGGCAGAATTTACCTTTGGCTGGAATTTATAAATGTTGCTAGAGGAATTCAGGAACCAGCATTAGTTGTCTTTAAGAGCCAGAAATCATTCAGATTGTAACCTCAAGCTTCAGCTTTCCAAAAGTATTTGAGCAACCTGGAATGTGGGGTATATTAATTAATTTGGATGGATGATATTCTGCATACAAAATACAAATGATGTCCAGCTGAAACTGGGAACAACCATCAAGATTCTTGACCCCATTTTTCTAACCCCTGATGCTCACATTAAGCATTCCTATTGTTAGGAAGCCTGGGACTCTGGCCATTTTTCTAGGTATTCATTGATGTACTTTGCCCCTCTGTGAGATTTTAATGTTAATGATATTTTGCATTATTTTGATTTCAGCACTGGGATTCAGAACTGGAAGTCTTTGCCCAAAACTACTCAACAAAATGTATTTGGGGACATAATAAAGAACGTGGCAAACGAGGCGAGAATCTTTTTGCCATGACTGGAATCCTGGCTCTGGACATAGCGGTGAAAGATTGGTATGAGGAGTACGAGTATTATAATTACAGCACATTGCAATGTGTCGAGGGGCAAATGTGCGGTCATTACACCCAGGTATCTAATAATATCTTGATAGAGGCTTTAAGTCAATGTCTAAGAAATGGTGTATCATTGTGCTACCTATTAAAATGAAGAGACCTCAGAGTGATAGAGAGCTCATAAGTGATAGAAAAAAAAAGCTATTCTATAGAGCATTGAATTGTCAGTGATTGCAAGTGAGGGGGTTTCTTAACTTTGATCATCTTAGGTTCTGACTTCCATTTTAATTCCCAGCTAAGATTATAATAGAGAAGTTGTTCCCTTAGACTTGTGAGAGGGAAGCCAATTGTCAGTTACCAAGTTTTCTTTTTCATTTCAAAAGAACTTGGGTGCACACAGTGCTGGTTAGATTAGTATGTAATATAACTTTTCATAAAAGAAAAAACTCACTTCCACCAACTATAAGTTGGATCCATCAACTGCGACTACGATTGAAACCAATGGAACACACCTTCATGAACAAGGATCTTGGTGATTTTCAGTGGTACTGAAATTGATGTCATGGTCTGAATTCAGCTGAATAACTCCAACCAGTTGTTGCTGTTTTCATGCCCTTTTGTGGGATAGCCATGAAATTATCATCCTGCCTGCCTACACATTTGAATCCCTAGTCTTGGTGGATTGTTTTCTTTTTATATTGTTCTTGTATTTGTTGTAAATGAATGCTAATATTTCAATAGGATATAAGGCTTGCCCAAGACTTGTGCCATTCTCCTCTATACTCCCTATCTTCATACAATGTCATTATAATGTCATTATACAATGCCATATAAAGCAGGCAGGCTGAGAGGGGTGATTTAAGACTGACTGAGTGGTTGATACCAGAATTCCCCTAATCTGACCTTGAGACTGTTGCTTAATGGAAGAGATACAGTTGCTTCCACACCTTCTTTCCAAAACAGTTTGTGTATACAGGACACTGCACAATGTCAATTTGTATTTTTTAAAGAAAAATAATAAATGAGGACTTGAAAATTTCTGGTCCTCTGGTTCTCTAGGACTCTTAATATCTGTAACCTGGCCAATGTGAATGAGCAATGAGTATCCCTACCCTTGTAATAAGAAAAATTGGATTTAATTTCAAGGCACATACACATCTTGTGATGAAAATAATGAACGGAGGATGGAGAGAGAGGAATTGTCACATGCCAATCCATTCATGGAGAAATATTTGATTAAATATCATCTCTACACAAGTTCAGGTCTATGCTTCTAAAGAAGGTGAAACTGATAGTAACATGTTACTTCACACTAGAAAAAAATGCACTGTGAATTGGAATAGAAGGTCAGGAATGAGCCTTTAGAAAACATAAGTAAAAATATTGGTCAATATGTATGAAAAATCAATGCATGCACTATTTGAAAACTTGTCTGAATTATACTGCAGAAAACATGTGGAGAAATGTCCCAAAGGTGTTTTTTCAAGAGGCAATGGGACTTTCTGCTTTTCCTTGAAGAAGTATCTCTTCTCATCCAAGAAGCCTCTTCAGCTCCATAGATTTCATTCAGAATCTCCATAGACATGGGCAGGGGTGGGCAATTATGGCTCCTTCATGACTCGTGGACTTCAACTCCCAGAATTCCTGAGCCAGCCATGAGTCATGAAGGAGCCGTAATTGCCCATCCCTGGACATGGGGATAAATGATTTCAATAGCCAAATAAAGATTAGGCAGATGTCACATATAGACATCTTTTCGATCTGATAATCAATAAATGGGCTATTGCTTTCTTCTATAGGTAGTTTGGGCCACCAGTGAACGTGTTGGCTGTGGGACAACATTCTGTGAAAACCTGACAGGGATAAACGATACTGACATGCATTTGTTTGTCTGCAATTACCAACCCCCGTAAGTTTTTTTTTTCTCCCCCTGCTTATTGTGTCATCATTGTTCTGATGCTCTAAAGATTAAAGAAAAGGAACAGTTTGTTCCTTCATTCTTGTGTTCCACTACAGGTCCATGCAAACTTTGTAGCAGGAAAGAATTGATACTTCTGCTTAAAGAAACAAAAAAGGAACGGGGAAGTTTTGTAAATAAGGGTATAAAAGCAAGGAAACAACCCTTTCCATAATCTGGGCAGAAAGTGCCCACTAGGAAATGTGAGAGTTGAATGGAATGATGAATTTCTAGAAAGAACAACCATTGGCTTATAGGCCATCATTGAATCAATCAAAGATTGAAACCAACCAGTTACTGACAATGAGATTTATCATGGGAACCTGGAAGCCAAGCATAAGGTTGTATAGAGCAGCAACCAGCCCACTGGAAAGATGGGGAGAATGTGCCTTGCCGTGTAATTAATTAGATATGTTGCTGTCAATAGATTGGAAGGAAGTAGAGCAAACCATCTGCTTAAGATGACTTAAACTGGAAAAGAACACTCAAAAAGTGCTGGGTGACCAGTGTAAATGGGCCATGGAAAGTATAGATTTACCCCAATGGTGAATTTAATTTCAGTACTGCATCCTTAAACCCAGGCTTCAATTTGGGGTCTTTTGCATGCAAAGCACATGTTGGTCCCTATTATGGGCTTCAGAAATTCCACCACCACCCCCTCTCTCCCAGTGAAATGAAGACCATTTCTGAACTGACCACTGCCCAATGATTAATGGGAAAATTAATGAACCAAAATCAATGACATATGAAAAATGTAAGGTTGATAGTAACTGCAACAACCAGGTGCATGAAACATATTCTTCCAAATCAATAGTAAAACAGGAGTCTACTGAAAGCAAAGCAAGAGTTAAAAGACTCTACCAATCCATGAGAATATATCGTTTTGATGTGCTGACTGAAATTGCTCAGCTGTTGCACTGGCAGTTGCTTCAAACAGTTTTGCAGTGGGGTGAGCCATTCCATAATCAAAGAGATCTGCTAACAAGGAAGAAGGTGACACAGAAAAAGCCAGTATTGCTCCCCACAAAATGTAGACACAAACATTGTGAGTGCACCACAAAACTGCCTTATTTACTTTGTGAGAATGCATGACATAGTGGTGCAACTATTGTGTCAGCAGTTTCAAAGATTGGGTGGTTTGGTTGTTTCTTGGCATTTCTGCCTTGTTCTAGAAACCTATAAAATATGAAGTGTGTATGAAGAGGGTTGTTATGCAGGGTACAGCAAAGCCTGACACATATAAAAAGTGGGCAGAAATTCAATCATATCACTATGGTCACCTACCCCAAAACACCCCTAAATATGAACTAATATCAATAATGAATATGCAAATGAATGATCTTGCTAAGTGTTAACCTATTTTGAAAGTAAATAGTTCAAAATGACTGTGTATATTCAGTTAAATAGAGTAGCCCTAGTAATATTTCCCTTTCTTTCTAGGCAAATCAGCCATAGAAAATATAAATATGATTTATAGAATTAAATATACAGAATTACCACAACTACTAATCAGCTAATGTTACCTGGCACAAAAGAAGCATTTTTCCATTTCTAATTAAAGTATAACTGATATTTGATCACAGTATCTAATTGTTCTTAAATCAGTGTCAGTCTAAGTTCCAGAGTAAAAGATTTACTGGATGGTAGTTAATTAACTTTTGGAGTGTAAATACTTACACAAATATATAGTTAATTGTAATGAATACAATTATATTCTATTTTTCACCATCCAAAGCAGGGACATCCTAGGTGATAATGTTAGAAAGTAATGTTGACCACACAAAAGACATCATGACCCTTTTGAATTGTGTTGTCAATATGGTACATGTTAAAATGGGGTGGGAGTTTTATTGAACAGATGTGGTTGTCATCTTGACTTTATTTTAACTTCTCTCCCTCAAATACATCTCTGAATCAAAATATCCAAAGTTCCAAATAAAAACACAAATATTTAGAAATGTATTACAAATATGTAAATGCTCAGAATACATAACTATATGGACAAATGAGCCTTTTGTGTAAATTATTCTAGAATGACATAGTATCGTTTTCTTAGCTCTTTCTCCTTATGGAATTCCTGGTATTAAATAATCACTGTTGTGTACCAAAGACGACCACTTTCTATAATTTAGTGACTGCTACCTTCTATAGGTGGTAGAGGACAGGAAGGCCTGGAGGAACATTGTCCATGGGGTCATGGTGGGTTGGACATGACTTTGCGACCACTGCCACCACCACCAACAACACCTTCTATAGGAGAGGAACAAGTTGCTTCTGCTTTGCTCTTCTGTATCACATGTTCACTTTTTAATCCCTAGGGGAAATATAGTTGGACGTAAGCCATATATCGAGGGAGCGCCATGTTCCATGTGCCCAGATGGCTACTTCTGCAACAACAAACTCTGCGGTAAGTCAGTGGAACTTGAAAGGCTAAATATTTCCATGTGAATGCAGGTCTGAAGAAAAGCCATCTTGTTTATGTCCTAGATTAATTCTTTCTTTCATGATTATCTGCCGAATTTAAATTTAATTAATTCTGCTGCTGGTAGCTACTCCACAAATACACAATTTCAAAAACTGATGACCAGTAGATGTGTTTGACTTCTACTGTCCCAAGAGGGAAGCTGATTTACTTTTTTATAATTCAGTAACTGCGATTACTGTGATAAAGTGCATGTAGAAAATAGATCAAACACTTCAGACTAAGCTTTCTGTCTCATGTGACCACAAATGAAACATATTTTAATGAAGACAGTGACATATTCAATTGAAATCCATCATGAACAAAATAAAGAGGCGATTACTTCATCTTCTCTCATAGCTATGCTATTCTGCATAATGAGGGGATTAAAATAAGGACATTTATTGCTGACAAATTACCCAAGAGTTCCAACTGAGGTTTATATTGGAAAAGAAGGTTTTAAATTACTATTTTTCTCTCATGATGAAGTCCTTTATGGCTCAAAATTCTCTCCAGGTATGTATAGTATCTACGTGAAGATGATAAGGGAGGTCATCCAAAGGCATTGGGTTAGGCCCAGTAACTGACGATGCCTAGTTATTTATCTCAATCCCTTTCTGACCAAGTGATGCTATTAAGGTAGTCTCAGTGCCTGAGGCTGATGGAGGTGACTTAGGCTCAGTCCTGGCAACACAGAGTGGTGCTTATAGATATTGGAACCACTCAGTTCCAGAAAGCTCCAATCACCAGAATCATTGCCTACCAACCACTTTCTATTCAAAGTTATGATGGTGCTGAATGAATAGTACTTATGACTGGTCCTCAAAGTTCCACCTGGTGCATCTTGATTTTAGTCACATGATCACAATTTGGTCATTTGGTACCTGGCTCATACTATGATGGCTGCAGCACCTTTAGTTATGGTGATAGCTGTTTGTGATCTTCGTTTCCAGCATCCCACAAGCAAATGGGAAGCTGGTAGGCAAGATCACAAATAGCTCTAATAGCTCCCCACCCAAATTCCTTGCTCTTGCATGGTACTACATCATATAGCCCCTGGTACCCAATACCCTCCCATTCTTTACCTGGTACTTCCACCCTTTCCCACTTAATGATCCATGGTTATGACAGCAACCAGGACTGTTTGAATTGCTGTCGCTAAGCAATGCAGTCACGTGACATCATGCTTTATGATGTTGTCACTTAGCAATGGCAATTCCAGATCCAACTGCCTTCGCAACCCAAGGACTACTTGCATTGGTTCTCTGGGGTTGCAATTCTCCAGATAGAAGAGATCTGAAATTTAGGGGTCCTTCTAGACCAGGGCAAACTTTTTGACTCACGGGCCACAATGGTTTCTAAAATTTGACAGAGGGGCCGGGCCAGAATAGGATGCGATGCAATG